>VWZT01015220.1:208385-221830 GCA_013397055.1 Pachycephala philippinensis
CCAGGACGGTCAGCAGGTGAGCACCGCACGGACACCCGGACAGCCACCCTGGAGAGGGCTCAGCTCCGGGACAGGTTGGGTTTGGGGCTAGCCAGAGGGAGAGGTCCCTGAGAACCTGTCTGACAGTCGCCTTTCCCACACTTGCCCCAAACCCCAAAAGTGTCTCTTCCCTGTGTCCACTCCTGCAGTTTTTCAAAGGGAGCAGGGCAGGGCCCATAGCTCTTCTGCTATTCTCACACCTCCTGTTCGGGGTGGAAAACCCCACGTTTTACTTTTAATCCCTGGATCTGGAAAACCTCGGTGTTCTTGAGCACGGGTTCAGGTTTGGCTTAGTGATTTCAAGTCAGAGGAGACCCAGAAGCGACAAGGGTGGGGAAATCTTGGGAGAGAGTCGCTGAGTGTTTGTCGTTCCGGGGCAGGACTTGTGAGATGGGGAATTTTTGCCTGGAAAGGCTGCCCCTGCAGGAACCAAACCCTGGCCATGTCCCTCACTCGGAGCAGCATGTCCCTGATCTCGTTTAACCCACCTCTGCTGCTGGCCGAGTGGATGAGTCCACATTATAAATTCCAATAAAGCGCAAACCTGAGGGCTCCAGCTGCACCTGGCTCGGCTCCGGAGCTCCGTCACAGGCGCTGCAGCTTCAAAGGGGTGCCAGCGCACATTCCCTTCGCCCTCCCTCTCCATGGGCTCGTGCCCGGGAGTTTTGCTTTGGGATTTGGGGCTCGAACAGTGGAAATCTCAAAGCCGAGCTCGTTCGCCGCCTCGGAGCACATCAAAAAGCGCCGTGTGTGTGTGATGAGTTTCTCTTTCCCAACGCAGCTTCTTCCAAGTCAAGACGGCGGCGCCTTCGGAGAGCCGAGCCTGCCCCGGGGGCTCCGGGCAGGGAGAGGACAGACACCACCGAGCTCGGAAGGACTTGGCAAAGGAGCTGATCTGCCCCTGGGAGACCCCCACGGAGGAGGGGAGAGCGGGGTAACCCCGACACGGGTGCTCCTGCCAGGCCTGAGAGCGCAGTGTTGGCCGGGGGTGGCTCAGAGCGGGGACCATGCTGTTGGAGAGGTGTGTCATCCTCCAACCCCAGGGACACTCAGAGCACCACAGCCACGGCTAACAGCCTCTGGTGTGCCCAGCTGTTTGCCATCCAAGAGCTCCAAGCGTTTCTGGACTGGTTTTCTTTCCTATCTTTGGTGTATTTGGTTCTGCTCATGACAAACTTGTCTATAAACGAGCCTGGTTTCATGCCTCGGAGCAGATGGAGGATGTGTGGGTGATGTCCTGGGAAACGGTGTCTTATCGGAGTTTCTGGCGTGGCCATGAGGTGTCAGCACACTGAACACAGCACAGCTGGAGCAGGGCTTGCAAGCGGTTGTCAGAGCAGGACTCGGGCTCCAGTGCCAAAACTGGGGTGTGTTTGTGTCCCCAGCCTGGGCCCACCTCCTGTTAATAACAATTTTTAAATTTTAAAGTTGCTGATTAAGAGACAGCTGATTGCTGGGGGAAATGGAGTGCCCCTCGTGAGCAGCTGTGTGCTGAGTGGCAAAGAATCATTCCTTCATCCAAACCAAAACTGATCCCAGCGGCATCGAGGAGTGCAGAGCCCTCCTGCATTAGCTCCAGCTTCCCAGTGCGTGGGTTTGAAACCACCACTCGACCTGGGAACACCTGGGGAGATCCAAGCCAAATCCCTGGTGGTGTTTTGGGCCCCTCCGAGCTGGGATTGATGCGTTGCCACAGGCTGTGCTGATTCTGAGAGTGTTGGAGTGCTGCCTTCCTTGTGTCAGTGTTTGAAGGTGGTTGTTTTATTCCCTGGAGGAGTTTCCTTGGTGTGTGTTCTGTGGGTCCCTGTTCTGTACCTTGGCCATGACCTGTGACTTCTGATGTTGCTGTTTTGTACTTTCTGATTATAAATGGAGTTTTTCCTGTGTGGCTGGTGTGGTTCCACATGCTCAGTCCTGCTGTGGGATTTAAATCTCTCCTCACACTTCCCCACTGCTCCCTGTTTCCGCCAGGTCTGGGCTGACACTTCCCATCCCAGGGCACCTTGGGAAAATCAAGCTGTCTCCAAAGAGTCTTTCCCAGGGGAGCCAAGGTTTGGGCAGGAGGCTGCTGGCCCTCACTGCCCGTGGTGCTCCTCTTGTACGAACACGCGTTGGCTCTCGATGGCTTTGCTCTGTCAGAGGGACCTGGTCCTGCTCTGCTGTCACTGACCCTGTTATTGATGAGAGACAAATCTGGTGTCTTCTGCAATTTCTTTGGTAAATATTGTTACTCAGCCAGTCCTGGCAGGACACTGGTGATGTATAATCCAGGAAACACAACAGGAAGACATTGTGATTCGTCAGAGAAAAGAATATTATATTTAATATTATGTACATATGATAAGAGCCATCCTACTGTAAATATTTCTTTCATTGGTTTGGGGCTTCTCTTGGGCACCTCCTTGCCTTTGAATACTCCTTGTGCTCATCTTTCACACCAGAGGAAGGAGTTCAGATGCAAAACTGCTGCTCGGTCAGGGCTGGGACACCCGGTGCAGCGACATCCAGCCAGGTACACACCTATCCCAGAGGCCAGCACTGGGAGTTCCCAACATTTATCCCTTCAGGGCACTGGTTTTTATTCCCAATACATTCCAAATATCTTTTCCCCCAATATCCTCCAACTACAGCTCTTTTCCCCGGGGGCACAGGGCATCTCAAGCCCGTGCCCGGCCCTCCTCCCTCTGCCCTGGCTCCCCCGGGTGCCTGCAGGCTGCAGGTTGGAAATGACATCTCCAGAGGCCCCGGCTCCCTCCTGGCACGGCGCTGTGCTCGCACGGTGACATCTGAGGCTGTGTCCCCCGCTGGAGGCCTGGCGTGCCGGAGTCGGGAGCGCTTTCAGCTCTGGCACTTCAAATCCCCTCGCTGTGCAGAGCCCACTTATCGCTGCCTGGAGTCACCTGCAGGAATTAGCTCGCTGCAGCAACTCAGACATCCAAGGTATCCCGGTAATGTGAGGGATGTGTAAGGTTAATGACTGGAAAAAGTGATCGCTCCCTGTGGGCAGTTTCTCAGAAAACTCCCTGCTGCTTGGCTGCCAGAAGAAAGGAGATTCCAGCAGCAGCAGCAGCAGCGGTGAGGAGCCCCGTGTCCCCTGCAGAGGCTCCTCTCTCCCACCTCCCATGGCTGCACAGACCCTCCCAGGCTGGCTCCTTGGGGCTGGAGGAGCTCCCAGGTGCTGCAGGATGGGCTGCAGTGGTCCAGCTTTGGATATTCACAGAATGAACTTGGAAGCAAGACTCTAATCCGAGTGGTTCTCCAAGTGCTCTGCTCCCAAGCGTGGAGGTCCCACAGCCACTGTGGGGTGGGCTCCTCCAGGTTCCTTCACTCAGGCTGACCCACAGCTGCTGGGATTTGTTGTTTGGACCAGCCTGGAAAACAAGAGCAGCTTCTGGGGTTCTCCTGCACCTCCTGGAGGGCTCTTCCCAGGCTGCCTCAGCCACCAGCCTCAAGGGGACACTGTTGGGATAGGATGGGAGCCAGTCCCATGCTGGTGATCCTCATCCTTCTCTGGAGAGATGGGGCTGCCAGTTTTGGGGGTCACAGCCTGTGCTGGGGAGGAGAGCTGTGTGTGGGGGCATGGCCAGTGTGGAGAACCTGGTTAAAATCTCCAGATTAAGGATCTGTTTTCCAGGCATCTCTCAAATCTCCCCTCAAGCCTGACATTTCCCTCTCCTCTCCAGCTGGGCCGCACGGCCAAAGTGCTGAAAACACCGAGGGGCTGTTCCGTCCCCGGGGTCTGGGACCGTGCATTGCTCAAGTCTCGTTAATTTAAAAATGGAACAAAGAATGCTCAGCATCCAGCAGGATCAGGCCTCGGGAGCAGGAAGTACCAGCTGGCCCAGGAGAGGGCCGGTTCCCATGGGATTCCCAGTGTGGTTTTGGCAGGCGGCGTGGTTGGGATGGTTCCGCGAGCAGGCTCTTCCTGCCTGGAATGCCAGCCCTGGAAGAACAGCTGACTCAGAGCGTGACAGCTCCTCTCAGCATCCCCTCCTGAAAGGAGCTGTCAGGGAGGGTTCCTGACACCGCTGCCTCTACATTTTGTGCGGGTGGCTTGAAAGGCGAGCTGTAAACCGAGCCCACGTCATGGTGCTCTTGGAGACGCCTGCCCGTGGGTGGAATTCACCTCTGAGCAGCGCCTGGCAGCCCACCCCGCTCCCAGAATAGGATGTCAGCACAGCCAGAGGGCTTCGTGCTGCATCCACCCCAACATCTGAATATCTGAGCTGAGATAAACACACGATGAAAGAATCACCGTGACTTGGCTCTTTGGGGTGCAGGACAAACCCAGTCATGGAATCATTTCCCCCTTGCCACGGGGGATATGTTTTATGCATTTTGCAATGCACCCGGCCCAGAAGCAGAGGTGAGCAGCTCACAGGATCCCTGTCAGTCAGAGGTTCCCAGATCTGTTGTGCACCACACTAAAGAGGAAAAGATAAGCTCTTGCAAGTCAGTTTACTTTTTAAAATTCACGTTGCCATAGCAGCTCAGCACACTGTCTCAAGTCCTCCTTCTTGCAAAACTTTGATCACCATGAAAACAGAATTATGTTGTTCTCCAACACATTCTACACATAAATATATTGAAGTTCCCATAGTTCATGCCTCAGCACCTCTGCAAAGACCCCTTTTATTTCTTGCTCACAAAGAATTCCTCTGGCAGAGGTCAGTGCTTTAAATCTTGGTTTAAAGGCATCTCCTCAGCACCTCCGTGGTGCTGCTGCTCGTGTTCCCGGCCAAGGTTCTGGTTCCAGTGGTTTCTAACACACTCTGGTGCACCACAGCGCTGAGCCCAGCCACCAGCTGCTGTCCCCAGGATTGCAGGGACAGCCTCCTCCCTTGGCCCCGCTCCAGCCTCTTCCCTGAAGTATCAAAAGAGCGCAAATCCCACTGAAATATCCACTTGTTGTTATCCAAGGGAAGCACTGAGCTGTATTCTCCTCGCTCACCTCTAGTCCCATCACGCCAGATTCTCTCTGCCCGAGGGAAGTTCTGTCACCCCTCTTGGGACGGGGTGAATCAGCTGTGGGAATGGTTCATTATTGGCTTTAGGGGATGAACCTTTAGGGGCTGGACAGGAGTTCTGTGCGGGTAGGGTTTGGTGACAGCTCTGGCTGGGATCACCTGACACCAGTGGCTTTAATGAGAGTTTCTGCATCCAGCTCCAGTGTGCAGGCACCTGCTGCAGCCCCAGGGGCTCTGCAAGCACTGCTCTCAGCCTCAGGAGTCCTGGAATCATGGAATGGTTTGCGTTGGAAGTGACCTTAAAGCCCGCCCAGTTCCACAGGGACACCTTCCACTGTCCCAGGGTGCTCCAGCCTGGCCTTGGACACTCCCAGGGATCCAGGGACAGCCACAGCTTCTCTGGGAATTCCATCCCAGCCCCTCCCCATCCTCACAGGGAAGGGTTTTTTCCCGATATCCCATCTAACCCTGCCCTCTGGCAATGGAAACCATTCCCTTTGTTCTGTTACTACTCGCTCTTGTAAATGGTCTCCCTCCACCTTTCTTGTCAGATGTCCCATTTTTCCAGCTGCATTCACCAGCAATACTGGAAAAGACCAAGGGACAGAAAAAAAAAAAAAAAGGAAATTAGGCTAAAAATAGACAAATTTGGAGTAAGAGCCTACACAGTCATTTGATTAAACAGCTCATTACCCCAAGCCCCCCTTTTGCTGTTGTTGTTCACATGAATCCACCTCCTTGCACCGAGAAGACCCTCCCAGACCAGGACTGGGAAAGGTCAGTGGAATTTTTATTAATACTCACAGCCAGACTTCTTCCAGTCAGCTTTTTTTTTTTCCCCCCAATAACTGAAGGGAAAAAAAAAAAAAAGAAGAAGAGGAAGAAAAAATTGGGGTAAAAGTTGAAGAACACTTTAATTTATAAGAAAAAGAACTAAATAATTGATGTAGTCATGGTGCCAAAGGTAATTTCTGCTGCTCCCTCTATCTCACAAAGACATTTAGCATTGATTGAGATCAAAGTATCAAAAACCCCTGCTGCTGAGCTGAAAGGCAAAACTTTCGGCTGCCTTTCTCCGCTCTAATAATATCGTCTTTATGTAGTTAATAAACTGCACACTTCAGTCAAACTATATCATTACAGAAGACTTAGGGAGCTAATAATTTAAAAGCAAAGAATTGCCTCTGTTCTTCGCTTTGAACTAAACAACATTCTGTTGAATGAGGGGGACATCAAAGCTTTGTTACTATTACCAATGTGGCTGGAGCATAGGGCCGCACAGAGTGTGTACTTCAGTCATCAAGAGAAAAAAAAAAGATTAAAGATATTGGCTTATCAACCCACAGGCAGAACCAGGTGTTTTCTTTTCTGCTGTGCAAGCATCAGGTGGTTTGCTTATCAATGAGTTTTCTTGTTAAATAGATGTGCATGACTTAGGTTGATCCCGCCGATCCCGTGGCCCTTTTCTTTCCTGAGCCATCTTTGAAAAAGTTGGGCCGTGGGGATGTTTGTTTGCAGGAGGACGCTTTAATTGGGCCTTTTGTCCAGGGCCAGCTCCCGTTCCCGCTCCGCTGGCATTCCCCTGTGGTGCCAGGCTCCTCCTGCTCCCACCTTCCCCCTCCCACGTGCCGTGGGGCAGCCCCTGGCATGAGGGGCAGCCTCATCCTCTGGGGATGCACCAGGCTGAGATTAGATTAGATAGCATTAAAAAATTTTTCGTGGAGAGGGCTGTAAAGCATGGAACAGCCTGCCCAAGGTGGATGGTCACCACCCCGGCAGCAGAGTCACCACAGAGTCACTGATGGAGTCAGCATCTCTGGAAGGGCTCAAAAACCACAGGGATGTGGCACCTGGGGATGGGGGTTAGGGGTGGTCCTGGGGGATGGTTGGACTTGGTGATCCTAAAGGTCTTTTCCAACCTCAGTGATTCCATGGTTCACCCCCCGCCTGCCGTCCCATCCCATCCCATCCCATCCCATCCCATCCCATCCCATAACTGTGGGCAGAACCATGTCCTGCCCACCCAGGAGGAGCCTCTGGCCCGGCTGGGAGTGAGGAAGGCACCGTCCTGCTCCTTCCTCTCTGCCTGGGGAGGACAGGGAGCGCCTGGCTCCTGCTGCTGCCTGCTCCAAGAGCTGCTCCTTCCCCTCTCCCGCAGCAGGCAGTGTCTGGGAGCTCTGGCACTTGGGGTAGCGTTATGGGTATGGTTAGGGCTAGGGCTAGGGCTAGGATTAGAGTTATGGTTAGGGTTAGGGTTAGGGCTAGGGCTAGGGCTAGGGTTAGGGTTATGGTTAGGGCTAGGGCTAGGGCTAGGATTAGGGTTATGGTTAGGGTTAGGGTTAGGGCTAGGGTTAGGTTTATGGTTAGGGCTAGGGCTAGGGTTAGGGTAGGGTTAGGTTTAGGGCTAGGGCTAGGGTTAGGGCTAGGATTACGGTTAGGGTTAGGGTTAGGGTCAGGGTTGTGGTTGGTGTTAGGGTTGGGGTTAGGCTCAGGGTTAGGAATAGAGTTAGGGATATGTTTACGGTTAGGGTTAGGGTTATGGTTACAGTTAGGGTCAGGTTTTGGGTTAGGGTTAGGCTCAGGCTTTGGGATGATAAGGGAGCACCTGGGTCCTTTTTCTGCCTTCTCCAAGAGCTGCTTCTTCCCGCTCTCACCCAGCACACAGTGGCTTGGTGAGCTGTGTCAGTGCCAGGAATTGGTGTCTCCGGAGGTCTTGGGTGTGGAGGTCCTGAACTCTTTGATGGCTTTGAGAATCACTCGTGTTCATGCCTGCAATGCTTCTTTGCCAGAAGTTTTTACTCCAGGTATGGCCCTGGGGGATTGAGAGTCTTTCCTTATCAATCCCACTGAAACACAGAGCCTTTCCTTGGACATTGGGCAGGAGTAGGATCGGTCAAACCAATCCAAGGAGCCTTCAGGAGCTCTCCTCTAACCCATGTCTTCCCTGCGTGGCCACATCTGCCCACGTGTGTCTGGGTCTGACTTCAGGTTGGAATTTCTGTGTGTTTTGACTGGAAACCCTTGAATGTGGGGCATTGGTGTGAGCCCTGAGGCCTCCACAGCACCAACCAGGTCAGCCGTGGGGCCAGGGGGCCCCTAAACCCCCCTGCTCTGGTCTCCCGGGCTGGATGGGTCCCTGGATTCTCCAGGCAGGCCTGGGAGCTGGCAATGTGGTGTGGGCTCTATTATGGGATACTTGCACTTCTTAAATGCCGCTTTTCATTTGCATCAAAAACTCTCCTTGGTTCTTGGCAGTCTGGGTCTCATCCCCTATTAAAGACTGGAATTTAAAAAAGCAGAAAATAATGGCTTATTTCAAAGTAACAATTCGAGGGCTTTTTGAAACGCTGTCCTTATTCAAAACCACTTAAATTTATACATATTTCTAAGTCGTTATTATCCTCAGAGGCTGAACCAATTTGGGCCTTGATTTCTCCGAGTGTTCTCCTGGATTTCTGTGTCAGAAAGTTGAGCTGCCATGTGAGCGGGTGGGACGTTAACCACAGGTAACAAATGGTTTCCTGGGAATTACTGCTGAATTGTTCTTTAAAATACTTTGCAAATCCTGTTACTACGAGGAGGAAAATGGTAGCAAGAGGATTTTGGGAAAGGGATGATCTGATTTGATCCTGTTGAGGTGCAGGAGTGTGTACCTGAGCATACTTGTAGATGTGTGCACGTGTGTGCTTTTGTGGGCTTGGCTCTTTTTTCAGTGGAATTGGCTTTGCCCTGCCTTGAGAGTGGGATTTTAGACCTGCTGGGGGGCTCTTTTTGCCTTTAATTTTGGCAGGATCAGAGCAGTAATGTAATGATGTGACCAGAGAGGAGCTTGTCCATCACAGGTACCACGTGCAGGCCTTGTGTGCTGTGTGAGGACAGAAATAATCAAACGGGGAGGTGGGAAAAGGGCTTGTAGCCTCTCTGGCTCAGCCAGGATGTGGTTCGCAGGCAGATGTGGAGCCACAGCTCTCAGAACTGCTCACTGAGATGTTGTTCTTGTCTGCCAGGGAGGCTTTGAGCTGCTCTGAGCTCGTCAGACTGATTCCATCCTGGAGTGTGTCACACCTGAACCAACCTGGCTGTCCCTCAGTGGCAACCTCTGAGCCAAAGGGGACCCTGGTGTCTTCTGCTTGATTTATTTGGGCTTTCACTGATCACGGAATCACAGAATCATCAAGACGGGAAGAGACCTTCAGGATCATCCAGTCCCACCATCACCCTGAACCACCATAATCACCCCTGAACCACAACCCCAAGTGCCACATCCAGGTGCCTCTTGAACACTTCCACGGTGACTCCAGCACCTCCCTGGGCAACTCACCCCAATGCCTGAGCACTGGCGGGGTCTGTGGGACACAGCACCCAAGATCTGCACCCAGAAATCAGCATGAGCTGGGTTGGATTGGGTACAACCTTCGGGGCAAAGCGCTTGGAGCAGATCCCAGAGCGCAGTGTCTGCCTGGCTGTCCATCTGTCTGTCTGTCTGCCTCTCTCCAGGCAAGCTCAGCCCTGGGGTGGCTGCTTCTGCAGGATTTGTTCACAACAGCACTGAGAGTGAGCAGAGAGGCTGTGGCTGGACAGAGCTGCAGAGCTGGAGCCTCTGGAGCCAACCTTTGCAAGATGTGGTAACACAAAGATAATAAAGCGCCTCCGATGGAGTGCAAGGCAGAGGGAAGCTGTCTTTAGCCTTTACCAAAACCACTGTCAGTCCTTTGCCTTTGCACAGCACAGCTCTAGCAAAGCTAATTGGGTTAGTGCCTTGCAGGGGGTTCTCAGTGTCTGCAGGAGATGGGCTGCTGCAAACACCTTCCCCTTCAAGGCACACAGCGTTGCCTTTTTCACACCACAGCTCTCTCCCTGGCTTCTGTTCTCGAAAAGCAAAAGTCCCAGGCTGTTCTTCAGTATCAGCCATTACAGTGTTTCAGCTCTTTCCTCCCAGCCATTTTCAAATGTTCAACTTAAAAGGAAAATGTTTCATTTTAGGCCAAATCCCCCCCTCCTCTCCCTTTTCCCTCTCTTCTCCTTGGTCCCCCCCCCTCCCCTTTTCTCTGGAAGAAGAACAAAGTCATTCAAATCAGGAAGCTGAGGAACTCCATGTATACTTTCCACTGGGACCTCAATCCCTACTGGTTTGGCATGATTTGATTGAAGTGTAATTTAATCCTTCATCATTTGTCATAATGTCATTTATATATAAAAACAACACTGCATCCAAACTTCAGATCAGCACCGAGGAGCTCTCCAGGAGGGATGGGAAGGGGCTGAGGAGCAGCCTGTGCTGATGGAGAGGGGGGTGAGGAGCTGGCAGGCAGTGTCCCCCTCTCTGGGCAGGCACCAGGATGGAGCATGTCAGAGTTAGGTCAGGTCATACCATGTTAGAGAAGGGTTTGGATTCACAGGGAAGTGGAGGGGTGGCTGTGAGCACATCCATGTGAAAGGGCTCAGGTTGGGTGGGGGAAATGCCTGGGCAGAGGTGAACAACCTGGGGTTCAGTGTGGGCCAGAGACTGGGCTGTGCTTGCTCTGAAAGTGATGATGGTGTCACTGCCTCTGTCACCAGCTGGAGCCAGGAGCCTGCACACCTCAAACCTCATCCCTGTTTGTGCTAGAAGGAGAAAAAAGGGAAGAGCCTTTCGTGGTAGGAAATTTCCTCCCAGCCTTGCTGTGCCGCCACGTTCAGGTTTCCTCCACCCCCTCCTCTCCAGGGTGACCTCTCTGTTGTTGCTGTTCACCTCCAGCTGCTGGGGCTGGGGCTGCGGCGGGTTTTGGTCACCGAGTCCCTCTCAAGGAGCCTGTGGGTGAGGGAGCAGGAGCACCAGGCTCATCTCAGGGCTGTGGGGAGCTGAGTCTTCATCCTTGGCATGGAACGTTTAGCTAAGCACAGTTAGAATGCCAATCACCCTCATCCAGGAGAGGACAGGCAGGGAGAGGACAGGCAGGGAGGCACTGCAGGCTTCAGAGGGCTGCTGGCTCCTGCTTTTGGGCTCGCTGCTCACAGATGGCCACCAGGGACCAAGCCCTGCCCGGGCTGCCCTGTGGAAGCTCTTCCCACTCCAGTGTTCCCTCTGGGCACAGGGAGCTCCTGGAAGGGCAGGAGGTTGGTGGAGGGGCAGGTTCATCCCTGCGTTGCTGCTCCTGTTCTCCCCTGCAGCTCTCACAGAATGGAAGCATCTCCTGAAGCTTTGGTGCAGTATGGACCAGAACCCAGCCCAGGGCAGCTGAGAGGTGTCGGGAAAGCTCTGCCCTGGAAAGCTCTGCCCTGGAAAGCTCTGCCCTGGAAAGCCCCAGGGGTTTTTGTTTCCAGACCGGCAGTGCTCGGGCAGGGTGAGCTCCCCACAGAGGCACCCCCCTGGCTCTGCCTTCTCATCTTCTCATCCCCTCTCGAGCTGCTGCCTCCCTGCTCCCTGCCGGAGTGTTTCTGGCCTCACAGGGGGCACGTCCTGGAATGCTCCCTGGCTCATCCCGAGGAGCCTCTGCACAGCAGGAAGGTTGTGGCTGATCTCCAAATGCCACGTGAGGTGTTGGACTGGGGGACTTTTTTGAGAGAGATGTTGAACATCTTTACTTCCTCTTCCTATCTGTTCACTGAACACCCTGAAAGGAAGTAGGAGCAAGGGGAACAGATAAGCCTTATCCCTCAGAAAGAAAACAGTCCTGGAGTCAGGGTCTATCAGCCAGACACTGCCTGCCTTCCCTCAGCCTGAGCTGTGCAGGGATCCCAGCAGCCTGAGCCTGGATATCCCAACAGCCTGAGCCTGGATATCCCAACAGCCTGAGCCTGGATATCCCAGAATCCAGAATGTGGGGATCCCAGCAGCCTGAGCCTGGGTATCCCAGAATCCAGAAACTGGGTATCCCAGGATCCAGATCCTGGATATCCCAGAATCTAGAACCTGGGTATCCCAGCAGCCTGAGCCTGGATATCCCAGAATCCAGAATGTGGGTATCTCAGCAGCCTGAGCCTGGATATCCCAGAATTCAGAAACTGGATATCCCAGCACCCTGACCCTGGATATCCCAGCAGCCAGAGCCTGGGTATCCCAGAATCCAGAGCCTGGATATCCCAGCAGCCTGAGCCTGGATATCCCAGCAGCCAGAGCCTGGGTATCCCAGAATCCAGAGCCTGGGTATCCCAGAATCCAGAGCCTGGATATCCCAGCAGCCAGAGCCTGACTCTGTGCTGCATTTGGAACAAGAGCCACAGGTCAGGGGCTGGTGGGGACAGCACCCAGCCCTCTCAGAGCCCTCCCTGTCCTGCCTCCCTCCCCAAAAGACCAAGCTGCCAGCTCACCCGCAGTCTGCCCTGCTCTTACCTGCTGTAAAACACCCACCAGGGAGGGGTGGGTGAGGGTGAGACCCCCGCTCACCCCCTCCAGGCTCCCGTGGGGTCGGGGCTCTGCCCCATCCCTCCCTCTCCCAGCAGAGCAGGGTGTCTATTCACAGCACTTGTCAAAAATTAAAGCAGAACCTTCTTTCAGATGTTCCATCTGTACTTGGCTGCCAGAAAAGCGATTCTTCCTCCAAAAAAAATTTGCATTTAAAATTCCAAATATGCACTTTTGCTCAGACGAAAGAATGTGTGTTCCCGCTTTCAAGTCGGGCTCCCTGTGACCTCTAGGTTTTAATAATTTCAGCAAAGTGTCATTTGACAATTCAAATACAGGCCGTAAGCACAGGAAAGTAAATGTCCTTTAAGATAAGCACATATTATATTGAGAGTTGATGATGAGAAGATTTCACCTACAGCTAGGAACTTCAGAGTGATGTGTATGACACTTCTGCATATTAAAAACCTCTTTGGTGAAATATTGGTATTTCCAGGTTCCAGCTTTGCCAGCGCTCCAGCATTTCCACTGTTTAATTCATAAGAAGGTATGATGGCCTTGTGTATAGAGGGTTCACTGTTTAGCTTTCGCTTCCCAATTAAAAAGAAATCAGCACTCAAATCCTGCTGGCTGCTGATCCGAGGGGGTGAAGGACCACAGCTGGGATGCCCAAAATCTGTGCTGCCAACCCTCTCCTGGCCCAGCGATGTGCAGGGGGCTGAGGCTGACCCCCCCAAGCTCTCAGCCCTCGGGATGTGCTCACTGGGGTTCCCCCCCCATGCCCAGATCCCATTTGGGTTTTGCTGTGCTGCCCCAGCCCCTCAGGATGTGCTCACTGGGGTTCCCCCCCATGCCCAGATCCCATTTGGGGTTTGCTGTGCTGCCCCAGCCCCTCAGGGTGTGCTCACTGGGGTTTCGCCCCATGCCCAGATCCTCTGGGTTTGCTGTGCTGCCCCAGACCCTCAGGGTGTGCTCACTGGGGTTCCCCCTCACTCTCTGCTTTACCCAGATCCCCCGGGTTTGCTGTGCTGCCCCATCCCCTCAGGATGTGCTCACTGGGGTTCCCCCTCACTCTCTGCTTTGCCCAGATCCCCCGGGTTTGCTGTGCTGCCCCA
>VWZT01015220.1:222114-247380 GCA_013397055.1 Pachycephala philippinensis
CCCCTCCCTCTCTGCTCTGCCCAGCTCCCCCGGGTTTGCTGTGCTGCCCCAGCCCCTCAGGGTGTGCTCACTGGGGTTCCCCCTCACTCTCTGCTTTGCCCAGATCCCCCGGGTTTGCTGTGCTGCCCCAGCCCCTCAGGATGTGCTCACTGGGGTTCCCCCTCACTCTCTGCTTTACCCAGATCCCATTTGGGTTTGCTGTGCTGCCCCAGCCCCTCGCACAGAGCGGGCTCCTATCGCCCTACACCCCACCCCAGCCCCGGCGAGCAGCAGATCAGCGTGTCACCAGAGTTAACAGGCCTCCCTGTGGTCCCTGGTAATCCATCCCAGGGCTGCACAGCCCCGGCTCTGTTTTGCTTGGGTACATGGGAGCCTTCGAGCTGCCCCAAACAGAGCCTTTTTCATGAGAACTGCTTCATTCAACACCTTCTCGGGGCTGCGGGCGCAGGGAGGGGGCGAGTTTACACAGATGCTTGTGTCTCAGGGCTTGCTAGCAGGTGTCTCCTAACTTTACACAGACCACCCTCACACTAAAGGGACTCTTTTGCTTTGAGCCTGTTTGAGTTACACGGCTTTGCTCTCCAGGTTCCCGTCCCGAGGGCGATTTATGGCTCTGCTGGCTGACAATGCTCCCGTGAGCACAGGGCTGGGTGTCCTCACAGAGCTGGGCTTCCCTGGCCGTGCCATTCCTCAGGCTTTCCAGGGAAAGGAAAACAACAACAACACCCCTGTGGGGCTGTGGGGTCTTTCGTTTGTTTGTTTGTTTATTTAAAACGGGTTGGGGAGGAGGGGGGAAGAGTTAATGGTGGGTTTAGGCAAAGAATTTCCCCTGAATCTGGCCATTTTCTGTTGCTGAGGTCATATGACAGCTGAGATTACACAATTAGAAATGTTTTGAGGCATTCCTTCAGCCTCGAGAGGGGAGGAGGGAAGATATTGAGGGTTTCTGGCTGTAGTTGAGGGAACACACACCTGGAGAGCTCTCCTGTGTAGGGGTGATGATGGAGAGCGCTGCCTCCTTCCCAAGGGGCACTGGTGAGCTCCAGCTGCTGCTCCTCAGGGAGAATTTGGGGTCCCTCAGGCTTTGGGAAGCTTGGGTTGGGCGGTTGCCAAATTTGTGTCCCTTTTTGCAGTTCTCTGAAACTTCTTCAGTTCTGATTGGGGAGGAAACGTTATTGGGGTGAGTGGTTTGGGTTGGGAGGGACCTTAAAGTCCATCCAGTGCCACCCCTGCCATGGCAGGGACACCTCCCACTGTGCCAGGCTGTTCCAAGCCCCATCCAGCCTGGCCTTGGGCACTGCCAGGGATCCAGGGGCAGCCACAGCTGCTCTGGGCACCCTCCCAGGGAAAAATTCCTTCCCAATATCCCACCTCTAGACAGTGCAGCCCCAACATCCCAGCAGTGCCTCCCCAGCTGGTGCAGGAGCAGGGACGGGTGCTCAGAGATATAAATGGCATTTCTGGTTCACCTCCTTATCTGGTGCAACGAGGAGTAGCCACAAGATTCATCTCCTTCTCCTGCTTTATCAGCTCCCACTGGAAGGGAAAGGAGGACAGTCTCCTGCTGATCACAGGGAGGTTATTGGCTCAGTTTATTCTTGGCTGCTTGGTAAGTTCACGCTTCAGCCCTCATCCTTCAGGTCGTTTAACATTTTGCTCCTGACAGGGCTGCAGAGGCACCAGTTGGAGGCAGCTGGAGCGTGTCAGGCACTGGATGGTCCCTCCAAAGGCAGCTGGTGCCACTGGGGAGGGTCCCAGCATCTTCCCGTGCCCCCAGCCCCTGCCTCTCTCACACAATGCTTTGTAAAAGCTGTAAGGGATTCGTTTGGAGAGGCACGATAAAAAATAAATGGCTTTGTTGTGCTTTTGGAACAAAATAATGCTTTAATAGCAGAATCCTTTTCAAAGTTAGCAGTTAAGAGCAAGCAGTACTTCAGGCAATCCAGGCATCTGCTGCAGGGACTTTCCCTCGTAATTAGTTAATGAGCTTGATGTACTTTTCCCACCTAATTAAGGTGCCATCTTTTCAGCCTTGTTAGGAAAGGTGAACTTTTGAGAGATGTCAGACACAGGTCCCCTCCCTGACCCCTGGTGGGGTCTGGGGGCTGGGGGCTCCCCTGGGTGGGTCAGGGAGGTGTCTGTCAGTCTGTCTGTGACCAGATCTGTGTCCACCCTCGGTCTGGCCATCCTCCTCCCTGTGCTGCCAGGATGAAGGTGCTCAGGAGGGCCCAAAATCAGGGCTGGGGTGGGACAGCCTCTCCCAGCTCCCTGCCAATGGGTGACTTGTGAGCTCCTTCAGCACAAGCAGAGGGGGCTGTGCACACGTGGAGAAATACCCCACATCCAGAGGAGCAGCAGCTCTCACCAAAGGCAGTGGTTTCCCCCAAACTCAAAAGAAAGAGCTGCTTTGAAAGGCCTCCGAGGGCTGGGAGCTGCAGGCCTGATGCTTGGTCAGGGCTGCGGGCTCAGAGTTTTCTCTGGCAGCAAATGAAAGCACAAACAGCTCCAGTAGCTGGAAGCTGCCGTGTGCTGGAGTGCCAAAACACAGGAGAGAGCTCTGGGAGCGAGGATCCAAGAGGAGCAGGGCTGGCACAGGGACCTGCTGCCTCCTGGGCTGGCTTTGCATGCGCACCTTCACCAGGGCTGCACCAGGCACTGGCACCACAGCCCCTGGTGTGCCCTGCCCGGGGCAGAAATCCCTTTGGGTGGCACAGGAGACAGCATTCACAGCCCTGCACGACCTCCCATCGCTTTTACAGCTCCACCCAGCTGTGCCACAAACCATCTCAAAGCACAGGGCGCTGGGTCAGGGCTCTCCTGGGCATGTGGGAGCAGCTCCTGCTCCTCCACGGAGCATCTGCAGCACCAGACCCACCTTAGGATGAAGGAGACTGGGTAGAACAGAGCCACTGCTGCCTTTCACAGCCAGACACTGAGCTGGTGGCCACCCTGGGATGTCTGTCAGCCTCTTTTCCCAGCTGACCTCATTTTTATATGTTCCCCCTTCAGAGCTGGCCTCCAAAGCCTGGATACATTTCCTCCTGGCCTGCCATCGTGCTGATGGGATTTAAATATGAAAAGCACTGCTCCCTGTGCAAGTTCAGCCTTTGGTTAAAAGTGCAGGATGTTAAGAGGTGCGGGATTTTTTTCAGTCTCTTGTAAGGTCTTTTTCAGTGTTCCTTATGAGACGGCGTTGAAAGTCTCTGTAACATAATGATCCCACACGTGTATCTGCAATATCCCTCCTCCCTTCATGCAGAGTGTTCCCAGCTAATTCCACAGTTTACTCCATTAAACCCTTGCCATCCTTTGCCATGAACTCTGGAGGCTTTGCTGCCACATGGTGCCTGTGGCTGCTGCTTGTGTATCTGCCTGGAATTGATGTGGGCAGCCTTCATCTCCTGCAGCCTTTCTGCAAAGATCAATGGGCTTAATCCTTGGCCTCCAGGATCTGCTGAGCTCTCTGCCTCTTGCCCTGTGGTCCAACTTTGCCTTGGCAGCCTTTGAGTAAAAGTTTCATAGAATTACAGGCTGGTTTGGGTTGGGATGGACCTTAAGGATCATTTATTCCATCCCCCATGCCATCTGCAGAGACATCTTCCACTAGAACAGGTTGCTCAGAGCCCATCCAGCCTGGCCTGGAATATTTCCAGGGATGTGATGGGTTTGGGAACATCCTAGTGATGGGAAGTTTGACCTCCTGTCAGTTTTTGAAATGCCAGCACCCAGAGGACTGAGCCAGGAGTGTCCCCTGGAGCAGCAGGACCCTCTCCTGAGCCACAGCTCCCTTGGGCAGCCAAGGCTGGCACTGCTCCTGGGCAGCTGCAGTTGGGAATTATCCCACACCTTCCCTATTGCTCATCCCCGCCCAGGTTTGCAGGAATGAGGTTGCAGAAAGCTCCCTTTTACCTCCAGAATCTGCAGAATAAAAGTAAAAAGATAGAAAAATAGAGTAATCATGGGTCCAGCTGCAATTTTACAACTCGTAATTGTCTCCTCCAACCCTTTACTCAGATTTTCCTGCGTGGGTCAGCCCAAGGCTTCATGCACAGCCCAGTTCTGTCAGGGGTGTTCTTCCCATTGTGTTTAGTGGGAACACTAAATAAATCCAGCTCCCTGAAGGTGCCCCCTCCCTCAGCACCAGGCCCCCTGTTCCCTCTGGGATGGATTCCTTGGCTCGGGAGCCTTGGTACGAGGCAGGGGCAGAGGGACAGGGCTCTGTCAGGCTGCAGGCTCTGACACACACGTGCCTTCCTCTGCCCAGCCCAAAACAAAACAGATAAAGCAGGGATGGGAGACAAAGAAAGAAAAGCGAGGCAGGGAAACAACACGAGGAGAAGGTTGTGGCTGTAAAACACATTTTGGCACGAGCTTCCCCCATAAACTGCAGCGGGGCGAACGGGGAGGCAAATCCCCTTCCTCCTCCCCAAACCACGCACCCCTCGCTGCTGGCACCGTCCCTGCTGCCACCTCGGTGTCCCCGGAGAGGGGCTGCCACTCATTCGGGGTGCTTTGAAGCGGGCACAAAGGAGCAAGTCATTTGAGACGCTTGCTGCCTGGTGGCCTGTATCAGCCTGTGAATCATCCCGACGCTCCCGCTTAATCCGCTTGTGGATCTTTGAAGCCTTTTCTGTCTCGCAAACAAATGATCAACTGCAACTTATTTTTTAATCCATTAAAAGGTTCCAGATATTCCCCCCTGTAAAAACAAAATACCCGGCCTTGGAACCTCAGGGAGGAGCGAGTTTTGTAAGTATTGACTCGGTCTCCGCTGAGCACAGCCAAATATTAGCATCAATTTGTGAGTTGCTTGCAAGGAAGAAATGTCAAAGGTTCAGCTTTTGCTGCGAGCTAATCCTGGCTATTAAAATACCAGGATCTCAAGGAAAGTGGCTGCAAGACGGTGTCAAAATGTCTTGGATACAGCGTTGTGGATGGCACACTTGATCCAAGGGGCCACAGAGCCAGGTCTGGCGTTGGGAAAGAAATCCAGGGACTGTTGTCTTCCATCTGCAGCTGGATGTACCTGGAAGGACACTGCTCTGCTCCCAGACATTCATATAACTACCTTCCCATTAAGTTTTATGTGAATTAATTGATGCTTTCCATTCCTTCTTTCGTGTTTTGCTCTGAACAAAAAACCTAAAATTACAAAATCCAGCTGAAACTTAATTGAAAACATCAAGTTCCATCTGGCCTCGCATAAATTATGGCCAAAGTTGCCATTTTAAAGAACGGTTGTTTTCGTTGTTGTTGTTGTTGTTGTTGTTGTTTTTTAATGCTGAACTATAAATCAGCTCAAATGGAGTTCAAATCAGCTCAAAATTGGGACCAGGTTTGCTAAAGGAGGTTGAAAACTTGAGCAAAAGGTTTTAGGAACAGCTCAACTGAACTCTGGATTTGCAAGGATCCAAGAGAGCCCAGGGTTTTGTACTGGACATTTCCCAGCACCTAAAGGGGCTCTGAGAGAGCTGGAGAGGGACTGGGGACAAGGGATGGAGGGACAGGACACAGGGAATGGCCTCCCACTGCCAGAGGGTGGGGTTGGATGGGATATTGGGAAGGAATTGTTCCCTGTGAGGGTGGGGAGGCCCTGGCACAGGGTGCCCAGAGCAGCTGTGGCTGCCCCTGGATCCCTGGCAGTGCCCAAGGCCAGGCTGGATGGGGCTGGGAGCAGCCTGGGATAGTGGAAGGTGTCCCTGCACATGGCAGGTGGATTGGACTAAATGACCTTTAAATGTCCCCTCCAACCCAGAGTATCTGTGCCCAGAGCTGTGTCCAGGCCCTGGTGCAAGAGCAGCCCGAGGGCTCTGCCCTCCTCTGAGTCACCTGCTCTTTGATTGAACCCTAAATTATGTTGCTCTGAGGCTGGTTTTAACCACATAGTCTAAAAATCCCTCGCGTGGCACTGAGTTTTGGCTGTGCAAGCAAAGGAAATCTGCATTTCACACCCTTCCCTGGCTGTCCTGGCACTGGGGAGGTGCAGGAAAGCTTCTCCTCCCCACAGACCCCAGGCTGGGCTGTGGTGCCAGCCTGGCACTGGGTGCTGCTCTCTGGGAGCTGCTGAAATATGGGCTGAACGGTGAGAATATGGTCCCTAGACCCAAAATGTGTCTCCACATGCAATGGGGTCCTCAGCCCAGGGAGATCTGTGTCCTTCCCAAAATGACAGCCCGGTGTGTGCTTTGGATAACTCTGATTTTCTTGTGCCCTGGGGACTGAAGGGTTTTCCTTCACCGTCACCAGGAGAGAGAAAGGGGCAGTGAGACCCTGGCACTGGCACTGCTGCTGCAGAAATGCTGTGGTTGTGTGGTCTGTCCTGCTGCCCAGCTGTGAACAGCACAGGAGAGATCTGTGGGATGGGTTTGAAGAGGAATTGGGGGTGAGATTGCTCTGACACGAGGAATGAAACCAGCTCTGGTGAGCAGTGGGGCTGCAAGCTGTGTGAAACGTGTCAATTGTCTGAGAGTAAGGTGCTGCTGCCCTTGGGAGGCTGACTGGGCTATTTTTTAGTATTTATTTAATCTCTGCACATCTTTAAGACACAAATACTCAGCTGATCCTTCTTCCTTTTTTTGGCTGGCTGCACCTTGTGGGGCTGAGCATCCTCCTGTGATGTGTAAATGGCGAGTGACTGCTGCTGATCAAAGAGCACTGCCTTGATAGACACATTTCAGCTCCTGTTTGATACCCGGGTGGCATTTCCTATCAGCCCTCATATCCCAGGGTATCTTTTCCAGAACATGCATTTACTGGATTAATTCTCTTCAGGCAGCCAGTTCAGTGGGAGCCATTCCTGCTTCCAGACCCGCCTCTGCCAGGCTTGCCATGGCAGTGCCTTTGCTGTGAGTGACTGCAGGCACCCCAGGATCCCCTGGGATGGCATTCAGATGTGCAAATTCTGCTCTGAGCAGGAGTGGGGGATTAGGATCGAGTTCCTGGGGAAAGTGTTAGTCCTGTGTCGTGGCAGCAGGAACTGAGAGAAATCCCAATCTCCTGCGATGTGGAAAAGAGGATGGGAAACACAAATTGTCCATCCCATCCCTGTGGGGTGGGGCAGAGCTGGGCAGCAGGACCTGCCCCAGCAGAGGGGCTGTGCAGGTGGAGGCTGTGCCTTGGGCCAGAGGGATTGGGACTCCCAAATCCTTCAGTGGGGTTGTCAGATCTCAGGTGTGAACTGGGGCATTTCTGCTGTAGCTGATTGGAAAATCCAGAACAATTCAGAAAATCCACAACAATTCACACCAGAGGGTGAAAAATACTGTGTTTTATATTATTTTTCAGTTTTAAAAAGACAACTGGAGTTACTGTTCTTCTCCTACTTTCATCAAAGGAAGGCACCAGTGTGTGGGAAATGCTTCAGCCTTGTCCCTTTCTGATATTTCCTTTTGCCTTTGGTCACAAAGAAAAAGCAAATCAGCCTCTGCCCCTGCCACATCCTGGAGGAAGTTGCTCCCTGTGTGCAAACCTGTAGGAAAAGGGAATTAATTATAGGAGATTTGTATTTGGAACCAAAAGGCTCTCTCTGTTGAGGAGGAATCGATCTGTGGGAGCATCTCCCAGCTTCACTTTGCAATTGTTCCTGTTATTTGGGGGCTGGAGCTGAGCTCTGAGGCGTGGGCACAGCCTCTCCCATCCCTGGAGTGTGAAGGACTCCAAAATGTGGTGGGCAAAATCCAGGCTGGAGGGAAGTGATGGTTTGAGATGGGGTCCTCAGCCCAGGGAGATCTGTGTCCTTCCCAAAATGACAGCCAGGGGTGTGCTTTGGATAACTGTGGGGTTTTTGTGTCCCCTGGGGACTGAAGGGTTTCCCTTCACCATCACCAGGAGAGAGAAAGGGGCAGTGAGACCCTGGCACGGTCACTGCTTGCTGCAGAAATGCTGTGGTTGTGTGGCCAGTCCTGTTTAATCCCACTGTTTAATCTTCCAAAGTGATGAAAAACACCTCGGACCCCTGAAAGCAGCACTGAATGTCCAGCACTGGCTCCAAAACCTTACAGGAATCACAGGGACTTTGATCTCCCATCTCTCCACCCCCTTCTACTTTCTGTTGTTCGAGATTTACCAAACGCTGCATCTCCTCGCATCAAAATTCACCTTTGTTTTGCAGCGGATAATCACCGGATGGTGATAATAACAATAAAATTCCTAGGAAATCTCCCTGTGGCAACAAGTAATTGACCCAAGAATTTTCACTACAAGGAATTTTATTTTTTTTTAATAACCACACAGCGCTGGAGATGCTCGTCCGTCGGGGGATGCACCGCTATTGTTCTCATCAGTCCTGATGCTTTGCCTTCACCCTTTGAGTTTTCTCAAAGGATCGAGATTATTTGGCTCCTTTGAAGAACAAAGGAGAAAGAATTTTTTTTAGATGACTGGCTATTTTGATCTGCAAGGTCTGCACGCAGTGTGAGGGAACAAACATCACTAAATCATTAAGGGAAAAGGGAAGGGTATGCATAATGGAAAGAGAAACACAAAAGCCACCGAGTCCGAGCCTGGGCGTTGTTTCCAGCCCCACTGCTGATCCTACACGGGGGTTGTTGCTTTGCTTCCCTGGGCCTTGCTTTCTCTGATGGATTCTTTGGCACCACAACACTCACAGCCACTCTGTCAGGTTCAGTTATAATTCCCAATGCCTTTGGAGAAATAAAGGACATTGAGTAGGATGTCTTATTTAACCAGCACCTGTCTGGAAATGTGGATTTAAAGTGTCATGGAAGTGTCCATGAAAATGCTATTTGGCTGCCTGGATCCCTGTCTGTGCCTGGAGTGAGGATGCCAACCCTGGGTACCTCAGAGGGGGCCTTGAGGGGCACAACTGGCCAAAGCAAGGTGCCCCTTTTCCCCCAGGAGCTGTGAGGATTTGGAGCTTGCCCTCCTGTTCTCCAGCTCCACAGAAAATCGAGATCCCTTGGAATGTGGATGGCAGAGGATGGAGCACGAGCATGCCTCCCATTCAAACGTGCCTTTTCCACTTGGGGAGATAAGAAAATATCATATGTTCTGAGGAAATAGGATTAGCCTGTAATTAAGCAAAAATCCTCCTATTTAGCATAACAATTTTTTTTTTTCTTAAATTAAAGAGTGAATATTACCTGCTAATTACGGGGTACACAATATACATAAAGCAACGGCTAATTCGTGTGTGAGTGCCTATTTTTGTTCTATTTGAAGAAATTAAACTTTATTACAGCCATTTACCCAGATGCACAAGCAGAAGATGTCTCCTGGACTTCCAGCTAAACAAACAGCATCCTGCTGAGCTGAGTCCACGCTGATCCTGCCAGCTGGAACATAGCAGATGATGCTGGAGCTGACTTAAAAATGCAGTGTCCAAGCTCAGCTCGGGGTGGTCACCTAAAAGGGGAGCACAGAACACACCCCCAGGCTGTCACGGGCTGTGCAGCTCAGTGCAAGGCTGCCGTGGAGCTGGGAACCACAGAGGAATCCTGGAATCTGGAGGAGTTTTAGTCTGGATCCAAGATCTGCAGCGTGATCCTCGGCCAGGGCCTGGAGCTGTGCTGGGTTTCTCCTGCTTTTGGGGAAAAAACTAAAAACCTGGTGTTGTTTTGACAAGGTTTGGGCTTGTACAAGTGAGCTTGAGCTGTGTTGTGGCTGAACTTTGCCTTTCCTTGGTGGATCTTGGGAATTGGTTTACTTGAAGCTGTGCAGGGTGAGTGAACTTACTCCCCTCAAATTCTGATCCCCCTGTTACCCACCAGTTTTGGATTTAGCTCTGCATTCTGCAAACACTTAAGCACATGTTTTGCTTCCCACACTTACCAGGAGTGCTCCCTCACACACAGCCAAACACATGTGCTGCTTTTCACAGCATCCAAGGGGCTGCCACAAATATTTCAGGTTCAACTTCCATTCTCACATCCCATGAACTGGAGCTGGTCTTCTTCCAGAAACTGCCCTAATTAGTCACTTTGATGCTCTAATCCCCTTCCTGCCCTCTGGACACATCGACTTGTGAATGTCCCTAATCTTCAGTGGGGATTTTTCCCAGTGATTCCAGGGTGCAGATGTCTCCTGGAGATGAGTGAGGGCTCCTGACACACAAGTAGCTGTGTTGGTGGTGGGGTTAACCAGAACAACTTCCGAAAACACACAAAGGGGGGAATCTTCACCCTGGCTGGAGTGCCCCTGCCATGTGGGAAAATATTCCTGGCTGTGGCTGGCTGTCCTTGAGAAATGGCCAGTCCTGGTGTGCTGCACCTCCGTGTGCTGCACCTCCGTGTGCTGCACCTCCGTGTGCTGCACCTCCGTGTGCTGGCTGCTGGCTGAGCAGCAGGGCAACACCTCAGGGAGGGCACTGCCAGATGGCACAAGGCCTCTTTTCTTCAGGAATATGGAATATTTTGCAGATTCCAGCAGTTCTGTTCAGCTCTCACCAGCCCAGCCTGGCACCTGGGCAGGTTGGTTTCAGGTCTGCCCTCCTGCCTGAGCTTTGGGTGCCCGGGGCAGGATTTGGGGGGCAGGACAGTCCCTGTCCCTGGCACAGGAGGCTGATGTCACCCTGTGGAGCAGAGCCACCCCTGTGCTGCTGCTTCCTGCTCGTGGTGAAGAAATATTAAAGTCTACCTTGCAGAAAAGTGAGGCTTCCTCAATTAATAAACGTGCTCACAGGCTCGCCAGATGAAAGAAATGTAAAATACCTTGATAGCTTCTTTTATGATCATTAATAATAGTCTAACTTACCTGAAAGGCACAGAGCGTGTCCCCAGCGAGGTTTGATCTCTTGTCATGCCTGCCTCTGCGGGATGGGGAAGGCTCTGGCTCTTTGGGGAGTTGTTAGATGAGAAAACAGGCAGCAGATATTTCTCCACCCCCTGCTCCGCTCTATTCCCAACACTGCTTCGCTCCCAAGGATCAATATCTGAGCTGAGAAATTATATTATTAAGCTGCATATTGTAATCAGACATCAAGTAGAGTCCAGTTCCCCCCTTGGCACGCATTAGCATGCCCTGGTGGAGTGGTGGTTCTTTTGAAAAGATGAAGAGCATCATCCATGCAAAATATGTGGGGTGCAGGAGCGGGCCAGGCCTGTGCAGAGCGTGTCTGACGACTCCGTGCCTCACAATTTGCATTACAGAAAAACAATCTTTTATTTATTTAAGTTGGAAATCCCTTTGCATCTGAACTTCAAGTGTGCAGCAAACACACTTTGATCATTTTAATGCAGAAGTCACTGATTTACAATAAATATTGTGTTTTCTTTTCGTGCTTCTTTTTGTTCTTGGAGGAGATTAGAGCAAAGGAAGGGAAATAATTTTTGACCTCATTAGAATTGCTCGTGGTGGAAGGAAACATGCAAGGAGGAAGATGGGAAATGTGGAAGATGCTGGGCTTCAGAGGGTCCCAAGCTAAGGACAGGCATTACAGCATCCATGGGTCATTAATTCCTGCAGCTGATTAGGGCTGGGAGAATGACTCTACTCAAAGTGCCTCTGGATGGGATTTGGGGGTGTTTTGTTATTTTCTGTAAAGCATCAGGAGGGAATGGTGGATCCTGGGACATGTCCTGGCATGGGGTGCACCTGATAATTTGCCCTTGAGGGGTTCCAGGTTTGTGGGTCCCCAAAAATCACCTGTTTTCTCTGTGTGCCAGGCTCTGAGCTGGTACTGCCGAGCTGAGATGGGCACCAGGATTAAGCCCAAAAGGGGCAGTGAAATGTTCAAAAAGCAGCTGCTTTTCTGGAGCATCAGGTTCCACCCTCAGCGTAGAAATTTTGCAGCCAGGGGGTTTGGTGGTGTCTGTGAGAGCCCAGTGAGCTCGGGGTCGGGTCAGGGAGCAGTGATCCCCTGTGATCTGGTAAAGCTGATTTTTGGGAATGGGGGTTTGCTGGAGCACCGTGGTGGGTTGTGCTCCTGCCCAAAGGGGCTGAGCTCCCCCCAGCACAGCTCCTCGCAGCTTCCCGGGGAAGCTTTCATGTGGATTTATCAGAATCCCTCCCCCTTTTGGGGATAGAAACAGATACAAAGTGGATACCTAAAAAAAACCCCAGAACAAAACCCAAAACAAAAACAAACAAAAAACACAACAGAAACAAAATCCCCCAAAACATTAAAAAGCCACAAAAGAACCCAAAACCTCAAAACAAAGAAACCACTCCTCCCAAATCCCATCCAGCCCACCTCGAACAAACACAGCTTTCTTCTGGAGCAGTGCAGTGTAAAGGGAAGGGCTCAGGTCCCTTTATTCCCCCACTGCACTGACACTGATCCAAGCTGACTCGGCCCTTTGTGCCCTCCCCATGGCAGGAGCAGCAGGTCCAGCTCCCAGGTGTGAATTCCAGCTCAGCCCCCTTTTAAAAGGGGCTTTTCTTGCTGGGCAGGCTCGGAGAGAAAACAGTGAAACAAAAGGAGTGCTTTGCTTTGGGGTCGCTCCTGCCTTTCCCCTTCTGTCCTTTGCTGCTCTTTTTATTCTTTTATTCCACGTGGGTTCCTTTTACTTCATTCATTGTGGATTTTTTTCCTTTGTTTGTTTGTTTGTTTGTTCATTTGTTTTTTGGTGGGTTTTTTTGGGGTTTTTTGTTTTGTTTTGTTTTGTTTTGTTTTAGTCAAAGGGTGAAAGACTATTTCCATCCAACTCATATCCCATATGAGGAATCTTCATTTGTTTCCTGTGAGCANAAACCTATAAAATAATATTCCTGGCCTAAATTTCTAAAGAAAAGGCCACAAGGAAACTCAGGTTGCTTGAACTTTACTCAGGGGTGCAACAGGAACCAGCAAGAGCCCTGGGGGTATTGGTTGCACCAGGTAGGGTGGTTACTACAGGCCATAAAGGGTCATTTTGTACTTGGTCAGAAGTTCCCAGCTGCTTAAACTGTTGCGTATATTAAATTTGCAGTCCTGAGCATCAGGAACAGATGTGGGGAAGGGGAAGGATGGATTTGCTTTTCGCAGGGAGAGATGTGAGTAAAGAAACTGAGAGGCATCTTTGGGTTCTCCCAAAACAAGATTTCTTCCGGTGTAGGGTGCTCAAAATGCAGGCCACCATCCTCCCTTTCACTCCAGGTTAATTTATCTTTATCCAGGATTGCAGGCAGGACAGTTTAGCCGAGAAGTGATCCACTCAATTATCTGCTACTCTGTCCCTTCAGCTACAAAGAGACCAGAGACACATCCCCTTATCCCAGCATCTTGGGCAAACAGAGCAGGAGGGGTTAGTGGCAGTGTAAACACATTGAAATTACCCTCTTTGCAAAACCCTGATCACTCATTATGGTCAAATCCAGCTGCATGGAGCCAGAATGGCACTTGAAGGTTTTTGTCTGCTGGGAAAATGTGTGTTGGAGGGCTGTGAATAACAAACCCAATGTCACCGTGCCATGTCCTGAGGATGTTGAAGTCCTGGGCTGGTCAGTGGTTGTCCTGCTCCATCCTGGCTCTCAGCAGGGTCTGAGGTGAGGTGTGACTCTCTCTGTTCCTCCCAGAGATGGAGCTTTGCCCACAGTGATTATCAGTACTGCAGCTCACAGGATGCTTTTTCCAGTGGGGGCAAATCTGGGGAGGGATAAAACCCCAGAGATAATTTATGACCCCATTTTGCACCCAAATGCACACTCTCCTTCAACCTCAGCAGGTGGGGAAGACCAAGAGCGCATCTTGGGGACACGTTCCCACCCTGTTCCCACCCTGTTCCCACCCTGTTCCCACAGTTTTCCATCTCCAGGAAGGAATTGGCACTGCAATGGGCCCACGTACTGAGGATCCTCTCAGGGCACACTGACCCTGCCAGCCCGGCTGGTGGCTGTGACCCTGCAGGGGTCCCAGGGCAGCTGGACAGCACAGGACACCTCGTTCCGACCCACTAATCCCAGTTTGGGCAGCTGAAACACCAGAGAGACGTAGGGGAAAGTCGATCCCACCAAAACTCTGGTGTTTCCAGCAGCCACCCCTGGAAAAGCAGCTGTATCCCCTCCATGCCCAAGGCGTGTGGAAGGTGCTGGGCAGGGTTTCCCTGCAGTGACCCCTCCTCATCCATGCCTCCTTTCAGCTGGGAAGGTGCTGGGAGCTGCATCACCCCCAGCCAGGGACAGAAATCTCAGCACCCCTGGGAGAAGCCTGCCTCTCCCAGTGCCAAACTGGGAGTGTCCTGGGAGGGAAGGAATGGGCAGGAAGAGGGGCAGGACCTGGTGATTCCACCTGGATCCACCTCTCTCTGCACAGGAAACAGCCCCAGGTCCCTCCTCTCCCCACAGCTCTGCCCGAGATGTTTGAAAAGGAGCAGTAGTTTTCACTTCAGCCTCATTTCCTGTCAATTTAACGGGATGTGATGGTGCAATTCCCTTCACTCAGTCAGCAAGATTTGCTGGGAAAACTCTCTGGATCGTGGTGGTGTTACAGTGGGTCTGAATTCCTCCTTTCCTGGGAGTGGGTTTAGGGAGGCTGATTCCAGGGATGGCACCAGCACGTCCTGAGAAACCTCCATCAAAGCTCAGACAGCATTTTCCAGTTATTATCTAGTGGCTGACTGAGTTTAGTTTTTCTGCTGACAATAAAACAGTGGGTAAAAGGAAGTGATTAGCAGCTTACAACTGTATCTAGTTGCTCCTGAGCAAAGCTCTCTGCTTTATTTTGGGCTCTGGAAGATGAACTGTACAGTATATTGTTTGAAAAGGCGTCCTCTGTTTTGGAAAATCTCCATATATTTTGTTTCCATGTTATCTGCATGGTTGTAATTAGAAAATTATGTGCCTGCTACATGACCTCCTCATAAAGAACATATTTAAAGTGAGACAATAACATTCAATTCCCTTTCTAAACCATCAAAAAGAAAATGGTTTTCAAGGCATTTCTTCCTCCTTCCCAATTCCCTCCCTCTGGCCACTTGGGTGGTCTCATTTGACAAGTTTTACAATAGAGGACTTTTTTTTCATGGACAAACATGTAAGTGCAGGAGAAAATCTGCAACTGGGAAACAAATGCTTCCCCCCTGCCTTCCCCAAGAAAAACTCAGAGACTGAATCTCAGCAGATCCTGGCAAAAGCAGGGTGAGAGGGAGACCTCACAAAGGGAAATCCACTCTTTTTTTTTTTTTTTTTTTTGCTGTTTACCTGCATTCCTGCTGCAAAATTCCCTAATCCATGCCCGTGGGAGGGAGAAGCACGTGCACGGCCCCTGAGGAAAGCTGGGGACAACGATGGGGACCCACCTGTGGCAGAACCTCAGCTCGTCCCTGCTCCAGGGCAAGGTGAAATGCACTGGTGGGAGCACCAGGAGCTGCAGGTTTGAGATGAAATTGCATGGCAGGGGAACAAGCTGGAGCACCGTGTGCCTGAATATTTCTCAGAGGGAATAAAGAGCAGGCTTGGAGGTGATACTGGGGTTAAACAGGAGCTGCTAGGAGGGGCTCACTGGGCACTGCTGGGAGTGCCAGAAAATGCCATTTTTTGTATGCTAAGGATGCAGAAGATGATGTGATAGTGCCTGTTTTTCATCAGTGAAACCATTTAGTCCCCAGAATCCCTGGGTTCTGTGGGTGTTTGCTGGAGCTGGGCACGGCTTCCCCAAGCTCACACACCATGGGCTGTCCCTGCTCAGGGAAATGCTGCTTTTGGGGATCTCCCCCCTCTCAGCAGATCACTCTGGCTTTGTAGCACCCTCAATGTTGCCTTAGGTTTTAGCTTTTATGTGTTTCAAATCCTGCATTCCCAGTGTGTAACTGTGCAGTGTCCTGCAGCCTGGGAGCTGCTGCTCTCTCATGCTGAGACAGACAGAACAAAGCCTCTCCAGGCTGCTCTCCAAGGACACCCAGCCCGGCCTAGGCCCAAAATGTGTAACCCAGCATCTTGAGAAGGGGGGCAAGCTGAGGGGAAATTCCATCATTAGCTAAAGTTTAATTGGTGAAATTGGGTTGAGATGCAAATGGCCCAAAGCTATAAAAGTGTGAAGAACTCGTGACTCGGGGTCCATCTTGGGTGCAGCCTTTGGCCTGCCCAGGGTGTGCCTCTGAAGGGCTTTCAAATAAATATCCACCTTTATTCCCTTACTCCTGTCCAGTCTCTGTTTCTAGGCTGGCCTCTTTAGGCACCATCAGACCCGGGGAAGGGGCTGCTGTAGGGGCAGTGCAGGAGCAGGAGCTGCTCTCGGGGCTGTGCCGGATCAGTGCTCTTGGCTTTGGAGCTGTGATTCCAGGCTGACCCCGGTGTGAGCTGTGTCTGCACCACACCAGCCACTGCTCCATTGCCTTCCCAGCCTGCACATGAGCAGCTTCCTGGTTTTAGTGCCCTGGATGACCAGAATTGCACATTTCCCTTTGCACGGTCACTGTGTCACACGGCAGAGGAGCACCTGGGGACCTGGAGAGAAAGGCAGGGGGAGAAGGGAGAGCAGAGCCAGGTCTGACACAGGGTGGGGACAGCAGAACACAGGTGCACCATGAGAGTTATGGAAAACAATTCTGCTCGTATAGAATCAGATGGAGTAACTGGAATAACTGTCCATTACTGAAGGGAGTGATGGATTCCACTCGTTTGGAGGAGAGCAAAATGAGGATTGCTCTGCTCACTGCTCTGGGAGGGTGCTGCTCCTGTAAGGAGCCACCTGCATCGTGTCTTGGGCTATGGCTACCAGAGAATTAACAGAACAAGAGCTGGGAGCTCCCAGCATTTAACTTGGGCAGTCTCTGCAGGATCACAGCCCTGCAGACAAATAACCTGCTCCGAGCTCCCCCGTGCTGATCAGCAGAAGTATGAGCATGATCATCCCTTCCACTGCTGCCCTTTTAAATCACTTTGCCAAGCTAAGAAGCCTTTAGTATAAATGGGAATTTATATTCATCAGAACTGGAAGGCATTTGCAGCCTCCACTTCTCCTTTCTGCTTGTTGAGCTCAGCCAGGCCGGGATGGTGAAGGACAGCACCTGCCCGCCCCGGGCTGCTGCTCATTTTGGATGTGGATGTGCAAGCAGCAGCCTGTTTGCCTGCTCTTATTTTGTGATGATTTCTTTGTTCAGCAGCTCGTGTGTTTGTGCAGCAGAGGCCCCACGAGCAGGAGCAGAGCAGCTCTCACAAGGGTAGCACTGTGCCCGGGGGATTTCCCGTGCCGTGGTGCCAGGAGGGCACAGGTGCACAGCCAGGGAGCAGGGCACACGCCAGGGCTGGGGACAGCCCAGTGGCTGCTCTGTGCTCCCACCAGGCAGGAGGGATATGCACTGGGCACCTGGGATGTGTCAGAGGCAGGGATGCCAGCTGGGCTTTCAAACAGGTGAGCAGCAGCTTTACCTAAAAGCCCATCAAATAATCATAATAAAAAGTCATAGAGCTGTAAAATGCATTAGGGAACCTCCCACTCAGACTCTGGAGAGGGGAGCTGTGCTGAGCTGCACCCTGTGAGAGGCAGAGCTGCCGCTGGGAACTTCTCTTTAAAGCTGGCAGAACTTGTCTGTGTGTTTTTTGGATTCAATCTGCACAGCAGTCAGAGCACCCAAAAATGGGTGAGTGCAGCAGAGCATTCCCCAGTCTGCACAGAACCATGGAATGGTTTGGGGTTGGAAGGGACTTTAAAATCATCTAATTCCAACCCCCTTGCCATGGGCAGGGACACCTTCCACCATCCCAGGCTGCTCCCAGCCCCAGTGTCCAGCCTGGCCTTGGACACTGCCAGGGATCCAGGGGCAGCCACAGCTTCTCTGGGCACCCTGGGCCAGGGCCTCCTCACCCTCACAGGGAAGGATTTCTTCCTAATATCAAAACCTGCCCTGTGTCAGTGTGAAGCCATTCCCCCTGTCCTATCTATACCTGCTCTTATTTCTAAACCAAATGTTTGCTTTTCTCCTGTGAATAACTCCTGTCACAGCCCTGCCTGCAGGAGTGGCTCAGTAAATGCAGATTTCAAATGCTCCTTTGGAGCAAGCTCTGCAGGACAGTCACATCCAGCTCTGGACACTGCAAACCTGGGGCTGAGTCACTGGCTCAGTGGGACTGAACTGCCCAGTCACATTTACCTACACGACAAGAATTTCAAATAGAACCCAGTTTTTGTCAGGCCTCTTCTGTAGTTAGTCATATCTTAGGAGCTGGGGAAACACTGGTATAAAAATAATTCATATACAATTGGAAAATGAGAAAACCAGTTGGAAATTATGAAAGAAAAAATGTGCCAGGCTCTCTTACAGCCCTGTGTACTCCCTGTCTGTCTGTCCGGGCCTGCAGACTTTGACACTGAAATGACAGCAGTGATATTGTGAATATTTAAAGCCAAAGCCACCATCAGCATTTCCATTTAGTTTATTGCTTCATGTTGTCTGTGATATTTTATCTTCACTGCAAATGAGGTTTGAGATCTCCATCTGGTCCTGGTGGACAAAAGTTTTCTTAGAGAAAGCCAACAGCTTCAGCAGCAGCTTCAAAGCTGTCGGAGTCTCATGTGAAGATGGGAAAGCAGCTCTGAACCTGCTGGATTTCACATCCCATAAAATACAAATTGGACCATAATTTTCATGTCATTAAGTCATTCTACTGCATTGGGCCACTCAAAGCATAATTTCTTCTTTCTCCAGCTTTTCTCCCTTAATTTTCTTGTAAAGCAATGGGAAGGAGTTGACCCAAGTGGGCATCAGGTTGAAATTCTGGATATAAAAGGGGCACATGGGATCCCTCTCATGAGTGAGGGGATGCAGGACACCCACATGTCTCCAGGAAGGAGCTGAATGAAGACTACTGTGAGTGTGTGGAGCAGGAATAGCAGCGGGCTTTCCCCCTCGGGGCAGAGGATGGAGGTTATCTCCTTCCCATAGCAGCCCTTGCCCCAGCGTGGATTCCACGGGCTATTTTGGGCACTTTGCCTCAGGGATGCACAGCCACTGGAGCCGTTTCCAGGGCTTAGCTGGGATCAAAGGAGTGAAATTCTCAAAGGTTAGTAAATAGACATTGAGTAGGAAAAGTGGGGGAAAAAAAAATATCTTCAAGTTGACCTTATCCAGTGAGACTTGTGGGGTTTCTGTGCCTCTAAAGTCCATCCTGTTACTTGGCAGTGTTGGGTTTACAGCTGGACTCGATGACCTTAAAGGTTTTTTCCAGCCTAAATGAGTCTGTGATTGCATGATATTTACAGCCAGATTTTGCTCCATATAAATCCCTGACACAGCCCGTGTTCGTGGATATCTGGGTGGTTTTTTTCCAGCTGCAGCTGAAGTTATTCAGTACCTGGGGGCAGAGGAAGAAACAGCACCTGGGTGCCATGGGGGTTCCAAGGTAAAGGAGGTGAAGTCCCACTATTTCCCCCTCAGCCTACTCAAGACTTTAAATGACAATTATTTTATATGTGGTATAAAGATATAATCTGTTTTATATATTAAAAAATGGGTTTATTTCAGTCATTTTCAATGTTTTTTCCTGCACAGTCGAGCTGTTGGTGTCCCTCCTGGATGAGAAGTGGGGAACACACCTCGTGCAGCCCAGTTTGCTGGGGATGCTGTGGAATCACAACTACGGGGTGTTTTTATTTACTTGGAGGACAGGCTTTGAGCGACAGATCAAATGGCCAGATTTTAGTGTGTGTTAGGAAAATTAGTTAATTTGGCTAGAGAAATCAGGGTTCCCCACGGAGTTTGCAGGGTAGAACTTGCTTCAGATGGTTCATAAACAAAGGGATGTGTTGCTAGGATTGTGAAGTTCAATGGATTTTGCTTTTGCAACCCACTGTTGCAGTTTTACTCTTTCCCTTTCCGTCTGGGAGATATTTCATTGCGTCTTACTTTTTATGTTTTCCTTGTGATTTTCCTTTATTATTATTTTTTTTTTTAATTTTGATTTCTTTCAACAATCCTAACAGTAGGATTTGCATTTGCAGACTGTTTCAGGGGACAAAAAAAACCCCCCAGATGCTAAATAAATAGCAAAAATATCAAGTGAATTTTAGCAGAAGGGATGCTGGGGGAGCCTGGCCAAACCAAAAGCACCTCGGCTGGGTTGGGGATGTGCATCCTTGTGCAGGTGAAGGTGGGGATCAGGAAGCAGAGGAGCACAAAGCTGTGGGAAGTGTGTGCAGGGCCATTCCATGGCACAGCTGTCTCTCTGTCACCACTACCCTTAGGCACGGTTAAGCTGCTCCATCAGGATGTCCTGGCATGTCTCCCAACGCCGTGGCATTCCTCAGTGACTCCCTGGATTTGTTCTCTGGCTGATGTTGCCCAACAGAGCAGTATTCCTTGATCCTGCCTCGCTCAGATTGTTCCATGAATTGCAGCCATGTGTCCGAGGCACCGAGCCCTTTCACATAATTGGGCAATATTTGCATTAAGCTGAGCTGTTCTTTCCCAAACGAGGGCGAGTGGTTGTTCCTTCCATTCCCAGGAGTGCTGGTGTGAGGTCCAGGGCTCTGCATCGGGACACACGGCTGCGAGTCTGGGACAGAGGGCTGCAGGGGAACATTTGTTCCTCGTGGTTTTCCCTGGAAGCAGCTGGTTTTCCCTTTAGGGCAGGACCCTGGCTGTGCCTGAAGGCCATTTGGGAATGGCGGGCAGAATTCAGTGCCCTGCCTGCAGAGTGGGGCTTCTTGTCAAAACTCTGCAGGGCTCTGCACTTGCAGTCTCATGTGAGGTTAAGGGCAGTGGATTTAGCTCCTCAATCCAAGCCAGTTTGGACCTGGACACGGGAGGATCAGCTCCTGGATGCCAAGGAGTCCACACACATGAGCACAACCCCCCTGTGCTAACAGAGCAGGAACGATGGCTGGGGCTGCCAGGGGAATGTCCTCCCAACCTCTGACGTGTGTGTGTGTGTGAGTGATTCACTTGCCAGCTTTGGAATTACTCCTGGACCCTCTTTCCAGCAAAATACTGATTTCATGACTATTCCCAGAGGCAGCATCTCAGTGGGTTGGAAATGGAGGCTGGTGTCAGCTGGGATGTTAATTGTCATTTCTGGGTTTGCTCTGCTCCCTGCACACCAGTGCAAGGCAATGAGTTATGACTTGTCATGACCGGGTTTCAGAGGGCTTTTTTAGAGAGTGGTGCTTTTATTCTCATCCACCATCCCATCCTTTCTCCTGCTGTCTGTCTGATCTATCAGAGTGGTTTAACATGGGCTTGTTCCCCCCTTTCTCCTCCTCTGTCCCTTGCTGATATTTGCAAGCAAATCACCCCTGTTTTATAAGAAGTGTAAAGACAAAAAACGAGGTTGTTGTGTGCACTGAGCAATGGAGATGATGACTGAAATGGCCATTAATGATTGTTCCCTGCATGCCCAGGCATGACTTTAATTCTTGCTAATTCCAGCTCTGGCAGTGCACCCTTGTAACACAGTCCACAGCCTCCCTTCTCCTGGAGCCATCCTAAAAATGGGTGGTGCTGTCCCTGAGCTGTTGCTCTGAAGGGATCAAGCCCTTGGTTGGTTTCTAGCCCATCAGTTTGGATTTCCAAATGCAGTTTATGATTCCTTAGATTTGGTTTTCACAGAGGTTACTCAAAGCTTAGTGAAAATGTTCAATTTGGACATTTGCAAGACCAAAAATTGAGACATTTAAACCCAACTGTCGTGTCTGACAATGAGAGTCATTAAGTAAGTGATTAGTTCATCTGTGAAAGTGTCGAGGCATGAAAATGCCATAATTTTTGGTGCAGACAGGCTCTGTTGAGTGGGGCAGTCATGCCCAAGAGAACCACAGGTTTTGCTTGTTTTCAGCAGTCTCCTCGAAATAACATTTTTTATCTCCTTAGCAACTGGCTCCTACTTCTCCTGTACCAGAGAGGCACTATCAGAGCTAAGGAGCACTAATTGGAGAGGGGGAGTGAGGGGAAAGGGCTCAAAACCCAGGAGGAAAATGGGGAAGAGCAGATCCCAGAGGCTAAGCTTAACACCACCAGACTTGGATGGAAATATTCCTCTTGCAGACCACAGGAACATGACTTTTTGTGGGAGTAAAGAGAGGGGAGGCACGATAAGGCTGGTGAGGTCAGAGCAGTTGGTGCAACGAACCCGGGGCCGTTTCCCAGGATGCCTGACAGAAGTTTCCTTCTGTGGGAAAAATCAACGACTGGAATAGGTCGGTCTTTTTTGCCACGGCAAACCTATACTTAAGCGTGATTAAAATGCTTTCGGCAAAGGAAATACCCTGTAGTTTAAGCCAAACATGGGGACATCCTCTGTGCCTCTGATTGATGTTATGGTGGTTTGTGTGGTGTACTATATCCTGAACCAGGCCCAAGTCAATTAGGCACCATTTCAAAGTATTTTCTCATGCAGCCCAAGGTTTTGCTCGTGCCAGTGAAATCCGAGACTGGAGGAAATGATAGCAGAAATGAATTCTGCGAGCGAGCGCAGCCGGGCCATCGGGTTAGCAGGCAGCAGGCACTGCAGGATTCCCTGCTTCAAGGAGCAAGATGCCTTTTTCAAGTTGTGAGATTTAATGGTCTTTTTGCTGAGATCAAGTGTAGTATTGGTTTAATATCTGATACAAGCTCTATCAGGAAAGTATATCCTCCCTTTGCAGGGGGACGAGGCGATCTAACCGTGAAATAATCAGATCCTTACAGTTCCTTTCTACCCCTAGACCAGGTGGGATTTCTGCCCCAGAGACACCATCTAAAGCACATTTCCACTCAGCCTTTGACTGTTTGAAGCTTTCAGACAATCACAGTGTGGGAAAGGACAGTCCTTACAAATCTTTCGCCCTTTCAGTCCCGAAATATCATTCCTTGTGATGGAAGAGAGTAATAACATGTGAGAGCACCATCACAAGCCAGCCAGCAAAGGAAATAACAGGGTGACCTTATAAAATCAGAGCCCAAAAAAACCTCCCAATTATAGGGTTAAATGCCACTGAAGTAATGATTCTCCTGGTTTATCTCACTCATGGTGCACTGCATTTTAAACCTAGCCACTGGGGACATGTGAAATGGTGCTTAAACCATCAGTGGAAGGTTCCTTCGTGCTACAGACATATTTCCATGTATTCCAAAACAGCCCTGGAGTCTGGGCAGGCAAGGAGTGAGCTTAATGCCTTCCTTTGTAGTAGGAGATCTTTGAAACTCTTATTTGATCGTTTCCCTAGATTAGGACGATTCTGGGCTGCTTTGGAGGAATGTGTTCCCTCTGCCCACCAACCTCCTCTCCCAATGTGATAAGGCATCTGTAAATGAAAACACTCTCTGAGACTCTGTACAGAACCTCCTCTGTACACGGCTTTGAAGCAGAGCTGCATGAAGACCTCTGTACCGGCTGAAAATATCTTGCAAACTGATAAAGAAGTGCAGGTACAGCTAAAATCCACTGTGTAATGAGGATTAGCGAGCCTAAGGAGGTTTGTTTGGATTGAAGATGGAGTTGAAATGTGTGAGGCTTGGGTTTGACCAGAAATAAACTGAACTTGGATTTCATCAGATGCCTCCCGGCCCCCTCCCGTCCTGCTCCTCCTCGCCACACTCCACGTTCAGAGTAAATACTCAGGGCTCATCATTTTAAAAGGAGCTGTTTAATTTTCCCACCGGCCCAGGCTCTCGTTAAATGTGCTGTGCTTCAGTACAATCCTCCGCTTTCCCAACCAGCCCTCAGCTCCCTGCATCTCCCTTCCCGTGTGCTGGGCTGTATTGATCTCAGATATGTGGGCAATTGCTCCGTGGAATACAGCCTGAAAGGACCCTGTTTGATCCAATGATGATCCTATAGCAGATATTCTGACTAATTGTATCCATGGAAATCAAGTGCACTTTAACTAATGAAAAAAAAAAAAAAAGATAGTGTGGTCAAAGCTTATTTGAAGAAATGACATGTTTTAAAACCTGACATGACTTAAAACAGAATCATATAAGTTCCTTTGCTAAAACACTTTCAGGATATATTAGGTATAACAATAGTTTTCTACATGAAAATGGCTTTGAAATCTTAAAAGAAAAGTATTTTAAAAGAAAAGAATTTTTGCGGTGCATTAAATTGGACGTGAATATGACAGATTTCAAAGACTGTCAAAATAACGAATTTACATCATAAATGCACAGGCTCCCTTTTTAAAGGCCTCTTCAACAACTCAGGAAGGCGTTTAATGGTGAGCAAGTTCAAAGTGTCATGGACTCCCACTGGTATAAAAAGGAGGCAATACCCACTATACTCTCTGTGTTTCAGATAATGTATCTGTCTCTTTTCAAGTTAATAAACTGCACTCCTGTCAAATTGCAGATAAATGAAAGCGACCAAGACATTGTTTTCCCCACATATTGCTAAGAAAGATATCTCCCAATATTTCTAAACGACCAGTATGCTAAAAAGAACTTGAAATGAATCCACCCTGCAGTTATTTTACAGCATCAAAGACAATGAAATTTCCACAGAGGCACTTTCTGAAGTTTTAAATGCTTTATTTCTGATAGCTGCTCATTAAGAGGCTTCGAAAGCTTTTTATTGTTTCAAAGGCAGTCATCTAAATTTTTAATCATTCACTAGTGCTATATGGTCACGATGTTACTCTCTAGCTTTAAAAACCCTTTTTTATTTTCTAAACAGTAATGTCAACATAATGTTTTCCTGAATAATTGTTAGGTATGGCCTTACTCAAAGAGCAGCTGTGGGGAGGGGAGAAAGAAAGGGAGAAAGAGGATTTTTTTCCAGCTCCCTTTGGCGAGGGAGAGAAATGAGACACTTCAGGAAATTAAAACCCAGGACCAGCAGCTGACAGAGCTGGCCACCAACTTAAAACTCTGCTCTTCTGGGATGGCTCCAGCTCAGTCCTTTATGGCTGGGGAAGTTTGTGGTGGGTATTTTTTAAGTTAACAATGATGCTCTGCAGGCTGATTCTCGCTCCGTGACACTTGAGTGTCCTTGGGGATTAAAGAGAGTTTAGGAAATTTCCTGTCCCTGCCCCTCGGAGCTGCCTCCTGCCCCACCCACGGTGATCACCAGGGTCAGGTCCCACTGGCAGGGAAGAGGTATCCCCATCCCATTGCCCATCCCATTGCCCATCCCATTGCGCATCCCATTGCCCATCCCATTCCCCACCCCACTGCCCAGCCCATTGCCCATCCCACTGCCCGTCCCATTCCCCATCCCATTGCCCATCCCATTCTCCGTCCCATTCCCCATCCCATTGCCTTTCCGATTCCCCACCCCATAGCCCATGCCATTGCCCATCCCATTCCCCACCCCACTGCCCAGCCCATTGCCCATCCCACTGCCCGTCCCATTCCCCATCCCATTGCCCATCCCATTCTCCGTCCCATTCCCCATCCCATTGCCTTTCCGATTCCCCACCCCATAGCCCATGCCATAGCCCATGCCATTGCCCATCCCATTCCCCACCCCACTTCCCATCCC
>VWZT01015220.1:247685-272038 GCA_013397055.1 Pachycephala philippinensis
CCAAGGTTAGCAGCAGGCATGACCCACCAGAGCTCGCCGGGGCCCTGTGAAGGAGCAGTGCCCTTCCATGCCCACCAGCCTGGGCCCATCCCAGCCCTGCATCTGGTTTCACTTTGCTCCTCACTCCAGCACCATCAGGGGCAGGATTTCTTTCCCTCTGCCTGGCCCGAAGGTTCTCACACGCCAGACGTAGGGATGAGGTTGCAGTTTATTTACTCTACAAGCTTGTATTAAATTTCTCCCTCCAGAAACCACAACCCAGCCTCTCTTCTCTTGAGGGACTGTGAGTTTTCCATTCTCAGGATCTAAGCGTTGGACTGAACCCACGTTCCAGCTCAGGCTCTTCCCTTTCTTGTGCCTGTATTAAAGTAGATTGAGCTCACTGATAAAGGATCAGGGAGGAGATATGGGGGACATCGAGGCTGCCTCTGCTGAGCAGGGAAGTGGATCCCTCTGAATGCAGGCACTTGGCATTTCCAGCTTCCGGATTTCAGTCAGGGTAAAAGCAAAAGAACACAAAATATTGAGCAGCAGGAACAGCCCATCCATGGAGCAGCCATCACCTGCAAGAGACCACGAGAGGGGATGATAACAACTGGCTCTTGCTAATATAATGCTTTGCCCTCCTCTAGTGGTACTCGTGATCTGAGTCTCTCAAAGGAATTACAAATATTAGTACAACAGCCTTCTATCAGCTGTAGCCATTCCCCCCTGAGCCGAAGGGCTGGGAGAGCTCTCCTTGCAATCTGATGGGATGGGGCACTTGCTGTAACCAGCAGCTCTTCAAAGAACCACATTTTCCATGCTGAATGTGTGGCTGTTGAACGGATCTCATCAGTTTTATGTGTTGTATGCAAACTTATTCCTGACACAGACGTATGTTGACACTTTTATCTGTCCCTCCCCAGCCTGGGTTTGGGTGGTTTTGAGCACACTGGGCTCAGCTTTCTGTCTTTTCCTGGTGACCACACCAGCACTTCCTTCCCCTCTCTGCCCCAATCCCAGGGTGTCTGTCAGCTGAGCTCATCGCTAGCAAACAGCCTGAGCACAGAAATTTGGAAATGCAAATAGTTCCAAAGGCACGTTGGGAACGTGGAGCCAAGAGAGGCTCCGGCCCTCGGAGGCACTGGGAGAGGGAATGTGCTGGTAACAATTAACTCGTGATATCATGGGAACCATAAAACAAAACCAAGCGGTTGCTCTCCTCGTTCCAAGGCCTGGGAAAAGACAAGTTGTCAGCATTCCTGTCGGGAGCAGAGCAGGAGCTGCTGGGCTGTCCATGCTCTGCGGCACAGCCCCTGCTCCCTGACAGCTGGGCTTTCCTTTGGAGTCTATGTTTGGGTTGTGTCCTGGGATCTCCATTGGTTTCCTTGCCCACTGGAGCCCACTTTTCCTCGTCTGCTTTGGTTTTTGCTCTGAGTGGTGTGGCCACTCCTGTGATTCCATCACACCCTTGAGCCGAGCATCTGCCCAGCCTTGGGCTCTTCTGGATGGACTTGGGCAAGCAGCCACCAACATTCAGTGTTAGTCCTCTCCCCTTCTCCAACGAGCCCTTGGAGCAGCCCAGCCTCTCTTTGGGAAGCTTTAGTGGACCTTCAAGGTCATTCTTTGCTCTCAGAGGTTGAGGTTTTCTTGATTCTGGTACTGAAGGAATCAAAGGATGACTGGGAAGAGAAGTGACGTCAGGAGCTGGTATTTGACAAGGCCTGTGCTTCCCAGCCATCCTGGGAGACATCAGCACAGGGCAGATCCCTGCAGTGATCAAACCCATGGCACAGAACCACAGAACCTCCTGAAAACCAGAGCTAATGTGGTAACTCCTGTAAGAATCACATGTTAGAGAAGTAAGCTGTGTTTTGTGTGGACTGTCCAGCATCCACCAGTCTGTAGCCATGCTGTGCAGGTGGGAAGGACCTGATCCCAGAGCTGCCAGGCTCCAAAATCCTGTCTCACCTCAGAAATCCCTACACTCACTGTGATGCCTAAAGAGGCCAACCTAGAAACAGAGACTGGACAGGAGGAAGGGAGTAAAGGTGGATATTTATTTGAAAGGCCTTCAGAGGCACACCCTGGGCAGGCCAAAGGCTGCACCCAAGATGGACCCCGAGTCACGAGGTCTTCACACTTTTATAGCTTTGCTCCATTTGCATCTCAACCCAATTTCACCAAGTAAACTTTAGCTAATGATGGAATTTCCCCTCAGCTTGCCCCCCTTCTCAAGATGCTGGGTTACACATTTTGGGCCTAGGCCGGGCTGGGTGTCCTTGGAGAGCAGCCTGGAGAGGCTTTGTTCTGTCTGTCTCAGCATGAGAGAGCAGCAGCTCCCAGGCTGCAGGACACTGCAGAGTTACACACTGGGAATGCAGCATTGGAAACATATAAAAGCTAAAACCTAAGGCATCACCTGCATTGGGCAGGTATCGAGCTTTGTCCCCTCACACTGAGGAGCTGCTCCTCAGCCAGTGTCAAATGCCAGTGCTGCCTTGGGAAGCCTTCATATCCTCTCTCCAAATCTCACTTTTACAGAACACCCTTTTCCTGTAATGATAAAAGCCTAATTGCATTTCCCCAGAATACTGCCTGAGAAATAATTCCCATCCTGTGTCTAGGATGACCAAGGAAAATAAATGAGATTAATAAATAATAAAATTCACAGGACATGTATTTTGCCAGAGACAAAACAGATTCAGATCTGGATGTGCTATGTTTGGAGCTAAGTTTAGAACTTGGGATTTTGGATGGACTTTTAAATATTGACATGCAGGGTCTCAGGCCTTTCTCACAGACTGCAAACATCCTGTTTTCTTGGCTGTTTTCATGTCGGGATCCATGCTCTGTTACCTTTCCAGGGAGAATTTGACTCTGGCCCTCAGTGCAGGAAGAGCCAAGGGCTTTGGGAATAATTAGAAGCTTCATATGCTACCAGATCATTTGGCCTATCTTTTGAAGCATAAAAGGAGGGGATGGAGTAAGATACAACTCTTGCATCTGTGAAATTCTTTCCCATTGGCAACCTCCCTGCAAAGTCATAATTAATGAGGATATTCCAGTTCAAGATCTAAGTTCTATCACAGGCTTGGCTTTCCCAGACTCTGAGGTCCCTGCACTTGGAGGGAGATCCCAGCACAGTGTCCTGGGGCCCGGACTGGATTTAAAGGCACCGCTCAGAGCGTGTTGGATCCAGAAAGTGTGGCCAGCAGCAGAGGCAGCAGCAGGGCCAGCAGCAGAGGCAGCAGCAGAGGCAGCAGCAGAGGCAGCAGCAGAGGCAGCAGCAGGGCCAGCAGCAGGGCCAGCAGCAGGGCCAGCAGCAGGGCCAGCAGCAGGGCCAGCAGCAGAGGCAGCAGCAGAGGCAGCAGAGACAGCAGCAGAGGCAGCAGCAGAGGCAGCAGAGACAGCAGCAGAGGCAGCAGCAGAGGCAGCAGGGCCAGCAGCAGAGGCAGCAGCAGAGGCAGCAGAGACAGCAGCAGAGGCAGCAGCAGAGGCAGCAGAGACAGCAGCAGAGGCAGCAGCAGAGGCAGCAGCAGAGGCAGCAGCAGGGCCTTTCCATTTGTTTTTCCTGGCCTGGTGTGTGCTCAGTGCTGCAGGGTGAGGGAGAGGTCCCCCATCCCCATCCCACCACTCTGCCTCAGACACGGGGGGATCCAGGGTGGGATCCAGGTGTCTGGGAGCTGTGTCCATGTGGCTCACAGGACACAGGCAGTGCCTCTGATGTGTTTGGTGCTCAGCTCCCTGAGCCCATCCCTTGCCCCTGGAAGGAGCAGGGCTCTGCCCACTCCCCTGAGTGATCCTGAGCACTGGCCCCTGCTCCCTCCAGGGATGGAAAAGCAGCTCCCAGCCCCAGGCTGTGCCTCCCTGTGCCATTTGGTGTGCGAATACCCTGCGTGCCACATTTCTGTGCTGTAATTACCAGCCTGGTCCCTGCTGGCTGTAAAGCTGTCCTCGGCAGGCCGTGATGGATGGGGCTGTGTTGTTGGAGTGGCCTTTTCTGGGAGTGTTGCTAACTCCCTGGCATGTTCCTTGAGGTGATCCTCTGCTGCTCCATTGCTTCAGAGTGAACCACAATTCCCCACTGCTCTCACTTCCCAGTCAAACTGGTTGCTCTCAGGCTGCAGCTGATGTTTTCAATGCTGATGTCTGAAGAAACACGATAAAATTTTCCTTGAAGTGGGGAGTTTTTCAGAGGCTACGTTGCTGCAGATGGTCACTTATAGAGAATACCACCTCTATTCATTATTTCAAATTACTTGTCCACGTCTTTGTACCTTATTTCTTCTCTCTGGTTATTCTGAAAGAGTTAAAATTCAGCATTCCATCACTGCTGGCAAAATGGCTCTGTTGTATGGTATTGCTTCTCTTTCCTCCTGACTAACTTGGGTGATTGACTAACAAAATACTTGAAATATTTGATCTGAAATTTGCTTTTGGGTAACATTCAGTGCTTTAAACTTCAAATTTCATTGCTGGAGAGATTTCCTGCTGGTAAACTCTGACCATTCCTGGGGGACACCAGCCCAAAGCACCTTGTGTGCTGTCCCTTGTCCCCTTGGCAGATCCAGAAAAGGCCTTGCAGAATGTTTCCGGCGTGACTGACTCGTCTCATTAATGCGGTTGGGAAGGGTGGGATGTGCCTCTTTTGACTCAGACAGAACTTTTAAGCAGACAAAATGAGACATCTTGGCTCCTCTGCGATGAATAGACAGAGATAGTGCCCCAAAGGGAGAGGCCTCAGCCCTTGGACTGACATTCAGGGGAGGTTTGAAGAGATGCCTGTGGTGATGTCCACTCCCCACCAATGATAGGAGCTGCCTATGTGACTGCCTAACACCAGACACTTGACTTGCATGTGGCTGGATGGATCCCAGCTGCAGGCCCACAATTTTAAAGGTATTTATGTGCCTAACTAATCAGGAACTGCTTTGCAGGATTTACAGAAAGGTTCTTCAGTTTCACTGAAATGAAAGGGATTTAGCTTAGATAAGGCAGACCTTTGGGAAATCTGCTGTCTCATGTATTCATCTCAACCCTTCAGAAGAATTTGTGCCTGAATGTTCTCTCAGAGTAAGGTCGGATGTGGCTGATGGGCATTTGAGGCATCAGATCTTGATGTAAACCTCAGGAATCAGCAAACTTCTATTTAAAAAGAAATACTTTATTCAGAGGAATTGAAAATAGAGCCTTTCTCACTGCTTTTGAGTCATGTGTTCCTTCCCACTGAGGTCTCAGCTGCACCATCCCACCTTGCAGTGCCTTGGTGGTGAGGAGAAGGCAGCAAGGCCTGGGTCCAGGTTCTCCTTGGGATGTGCAGAGCTGGAATAACTCTCCTCTCCCCTGTAGAAACACCAGATATCTCCTTCTATTCCTAGAAGTAGGAAAAGGCACTGTCAGACTTGACTTCCACGTCAGTCACATCCCTCGACTGCTAAACCTGGCTTCAGAAAGGAGACAGCTTCATGATAGCTCATAAAAACTCCAAAATAACAACAAGAAAGAAACCCTGAACAAAATCCCTTGTGTGCTCAGGTCCAGACATCCCTTCCTGAGCTGTAATTTGTGGCTGTCTCATCACTTTGGAGCTGTAGCATTGATTTCCTCACTCCTCCCTCCCCAAGGCCTGGAGAGGGGCCACTCCACTCTCTGCCCTTCTGGGCTGCTCTTGGAAATGCTGCTCCTTCCTTGAAAGCTGGAGGGGGAATAAATCACCAGCAACCTGACAAACCTGTGTGAAATTCAGCCACAGTAAAACCCAGCACGGTGGCTGAAGGCAGCTCCTCGTTGGGGGTTTCCATGCTCATCCTGGTGCCCGTGGGAGCTGTGCCACATCTGCAGGTGTGTGTTTGGATCCAGCTGTGCTCTGTGGCAGGATGGCAACTTGTCACATCTGGCTCCCCTTGATTACACTGCTGAGAACCCAGCTTGTTCTCATTTTGGAGCAGCAAAGGTGGCAGAAGGTCCCTTTATCCACAGTGATCTCTTCTGGTTGGGAGAGAGAACAGCAAGATCCTGTAAGATGGAGCTACCAAAGGCCAAGGCAGAAATAAGCTGAGAAGCTTTTGCACAGAGCATAATTAATCATCACAACATCCCTTGCATTTCTGTGGGGAAAGGTACTTTAGGCTGAAGTTTAAAGTTCCAGGATGCTGGTCCAGGCCCGATCTTCTGTGTAGGCTGTCTTGAGTCCAGCTTAACTCTTTGAAGGTCACCCAAGCTCCTGAGCTATCAATTATGTGTTAAATAGACATCTCTGAGGGTCTCACGAAGGCTGGTAGGAAATAGTAGACCATATGGGTTAAGCAGAAAGGAAATATTTGAATTCTGGCCTCGCTGCTCTTCCAGCAGAGCACTGGATGTCCCAGGGACTGAGATGGAAGAGAGAAGGGGCAAAGGGGGAATGGGAGTGGGGTGAAGAAACATCTTATTTTTCCGATTTAATACTCAGCCACTGATTGGATGTGTAACATGGGCCAGCTGCCATGTAAAGCTCCCTCTGGACAATGATAGGTTTGGGCTTTTTCCTTTTCCTTGCTTCTTGGGAAAAAAAAAAAAGCCGGAACATGGAAAAGCAAATGTGGCATCTTGAAGCTGAGTTTCCTGTGGTAAATAAATTCCGTGACGAAACCGAACTCAACAAAGCTGCTAACTAACCTTGCCCCGCTGCTGAAGAGTTTTGTAGAGTTTTCAAACATCCTTGTGATGATTCTGTTCTTTCACTGTTCTCCCAGTGCCATGTCGAAACATTACATGACTTGAAAGCCTCAAATTCGTGGAAGGAGGTAGGGGAGGAGGAAAATACAAAGCAACTTGCACAGACTGCTGTTGGGGAGCGGGGGGAGATGAGGACTTTTTTATTTCCACAAACCCCAGTAACCACATGAAAGCTCTTTAAAAAGTAACAAAACCGTCTTCTTTGTAGCAATGCTGGTAGCGCAGGTAGTGAAGGCTGGTATTAATTACCTGATGGAGCTTATTGCTGCAGGTGGCAGCCAGTCAGGAGCTGCAGTGCTTGGGTGGCCACTTGCACGCGTTTCCATAAAGCCCACAGGATCCTTGTCCACCGCGCCCCCGGAGGAGACGCAGAGCAGGTTTCTGGAAGGCACTGCGCTCCCAAAGGAGCCTGCTCTGGCTTTCTGGAGCCACCTGGATCCAAATGTGTGCAGACGTGCGTGCCTGCCTGTAAAGCAGAGCTGCTGGAGGAGGAATCTCTGGTGTGACACAAACAGGCGCCTTCCAGCAGCCGGCACCGTGGGTGCTCCAATTAACGGTGCCACGGCCATCGCGGCTGCTCGTGGGCTCATTACAAAAGACAGACAGACATCTGCAGGGGTCTTAAAATAATGACTCCTTTTATCTGGTGATTGGCAGAGGTGGGGTGACAAGGATCTGCTGCTTAGCATAATCTGAGATTTTTTTCTTCTCTTTTTTGGATGCCAGCAGAAGACACAAGGCGGGCACCTGGAGCGGCGGCTCGGGGAGGACGGCGGGGCTGCAGCGGGTCTGTGCCTCACTCGCCCCACTGGAGCGTGGTCTTCCCAAAGTGCTCAGCCCTGAGTATGAGGAGGGAGTCACTTCTGGTCTCCATTGCTCAAACCAGCTGCTGATGCCTTCTGAGGACGCGTTTTCCCTGCAGCCCTGGCATGTCCTTGGCTCTGGACACAGACCCTGGGCTGACCCAGGTGCCTCCTGCCTCGTTACTGCTTCAGTGGCTGGTCAGATCTGTTACCATCCCTGCCAAGGCCTTGCCCAAAACAGGGAATAATGGCAAAGTTCCCTTTGAAATTTCCTCTCTTCCCAGAGCTGCACAGCTCTTCCATTGCTGGTGCCTTTCCTGAAGGCAAAGCGACTTCGCCTCCCTTTCAGCCCCTTCAGTCTCCCCGCCTTGGGAAACATCCTGGAACTCTCAAAGGAGAAAATGATTTCAGGACTGTGCCCGTCCAGATCAATCACTGGGACATCCACAGGGAAAAGACTTGTGCCAGTTCAGGCTTCTCATGAGTCTTCTGAGATCCCTGAGGTTTTAGTCTAAATAATTTTCCTTATGCTAGGCCCAGCAATAGAAAATAAGAAGAGGTTATTAGCTGTTTTCTAATTATACTCTGACCTTTTAGAGTATTTTTCAGTTATGGATTTCAAATCCGTTTTGCAAAGTTTGGTGAACTAAGTCCCAGCATAAAGAAGTGCCACCTTATTTTTCAGGTCAGAAAAGTAAAGTGTTTTCCCAAAATACATGAGGAGCTGAGCAGGGATTAGACCCCAGACCCCCAGCTCACAATCCCTTGCTTTAACTGCAAGCTCAGCCTTTGCTCATTCTGGTATGGGGAAAGCAATTGGGAATAAGAAGCTATTACTGGGGCAGGCAGTCTGTGGGGGATAGAGTTACAGTTTTTACAATAATGTATTATTTAGGACTGGGTTGCCATTTGAGATGGACTCAGGCTGCAAATTCAGAGGCACTGCTGGGATTGAATACTGAAAACCCCAGAGTGGAGAAGCGTTTGAGCAGAGAAGCATTTGAGTTTGAGGTTTGGGATCTATTACTGTGGATTCCCAGAGATGTCTGTTCCAGAGGTCCACGGCACATCTTCTGCAGCACTTATCTCTTGCCCTCAATATTTATTTTACCATTCAGGAGGAGAGACAGGAGGATTTTCTCTGTCATGCCATTATGGTTCCTCCCTCTTATTGACCAACTCAAGCAAAATTATTTACAGATCTAATAGAAAGGGCAAAACTTTCTCATTAATTTTTTTTTCCTTGCTCCTATTACATTGCTGAGTATTTGGAATGTGTGTCAAAATAGAAAAAAAAGGGACGCTGATGCGTTTTATTTGGTCTTTCATTTGAGGCTTGCTAGCTATTTTCAAACTGAACTTAAACAGAAGGCCACAAGAGTTTAAACCTGATTAAAAGGATGCAGGAGAACATGAAATGCTGCTCTCCAGAAGCTCTCAGGCTCCCTGTTAATCTGTGCTGATGCCTTTTGAGCATCGGGGTTAAGAGACAATAAAGAACATGGGGCAAATGGGATCAAGACAAAAAAAGTGAATTAGTGAATTAATGAAGAAAGATCTTGAGAAAAATGTCTTTGATACCTAAAAATAACTAATAGTGTGTGTTAGTTTAAAAGCATATTTTCAATGCAGGGATAAGTGCACGCAGCAGGGAGGAAAATACAAGAGAGAGGCTGGAGTAGAGAGTGTAGAGGGTGAATTTATCTGACAATAGATCACTCGAGCCTGTGGTATCGCGTTTAGAGGGTTAAAAGGCTAAACATCTTCGTATTTAATGGAAGATGCTCCTAGAATTCTCAAAAGCAAAAGATGGAGAGAAAAAATCTGCTGCTTGGGAACTTGAAAGAGCTGCACTTTTGAGCCCAGAGCCTGGAAAGCTGCAAATCTATTCAGTGGGGAGACCCAAGAGATCTGTTCCTTCTCTTCAGCCCCACAGGGAACGGGCTCTGTCCCGGGGGATTTGGGATGCTGAGGCTGATCCCAGGTGTGCTGCTCACCCTGCCCTGGGTCCAGGTCACTCCAGGATTCATTCACCTGCAGTTTGGGTTTAAATTAGGAGTTTTCAGGGCCTTTCACCCTTTATTCATGGACAAACACTCTTGACCAACGGATGTGGAGGGACATCAACCAAGAAAGGTTTGCTTTGCTGACGGCATATTGGGCCAGCACTGGGTTTATAGTGAAATATTTTGGGTTTCTAGTGAAATACTTTGGGTTTGTAGTGAAATACTTTCTACCACTTTGCTGAAAATTGCTCTTGGGTATTAATCAGGCTGGAGTTTGCAGGGTCAGGACCAAACGGAATGATTATAATTCAGAAAACTACAGTAATGTGCTGATGGTTGTCTTTGTTAGAATTTTACCACACAGTATTTGAATCAAAAAGTCACCTTTTTTTTTCATGCTCTGTAGGTAACCTGCCCTCCCTAAAAACCAATAAACGATGTTCTTGGAGAACAAAGATCTAAGGATGCTCTATAGAAAGGAATAACATGAACAAAGCTGTACCATACATTAAAATCAGCAAAACTGCTTAAGGCAATCCAAATGCATTTTTTTATTAGTATTGTGTTGTGATGCTAAACAGAAAATGACAACTGTGAATAAGATAAAGGTCTTCATTGTGCATGAAAAATTCAAATTGTTACTTTAAGGAGCGATTTATTTTTTTTTAAACATCATAAAACATTTATGATAACATTTTACAAAATTAGGAAGGGGAGAATTGGCTTGAAATCTTCTAAATCCATTAAATTTTCATGTTGTTGTTCAAAGCAATGGTTAAAAAAGCAAGAAAAGAAAAAGGTCTAGAAGGCATGAATATAGATATTTGAATATATATTTGACAGCTTTATCTGAGAATCAGAAGTCTGGAACTTGAACTAATTTAGGGCTGAGCGAAACTTTTATCTGTGGGTTAGGCTGAGAATTTCTGAATGATTAATGACTGCGGCAGAGCATGAACTTTCCAGGCTACAGGGGGAAGAAGAGGGTCATTCCCAGTAGATACTGGATAGAGTTGAGCCCAGAGACAAGGCAGTGAAACCACTTTGCTGAAAGTTCAGGGAAAATCTTTGCATCTCATGAGAAACCATTAAGTTCTCAGGTCTAAGTGTTTTTAGGCACCTTTGCAGTAAGTTTTGCCTCTCTCTAAACAGCTGGAGCAAGAATTATGCTCCAGGGAAAGGAGAGAGAGATGGTGACCCTGCCAAGACCAGCAGGTCTCTGCTGCCTCATGGAGAGCCACAAAAACGAGGAGCTGAAAACCATCTTCTGGCAGCTGCTGTCGTGGGCTTTGGGTGGGCGTGCACCCAAGGGGGCTCTCCCAGGGCAGGATCGGGGATTAAACCCCCAGCACAGAGCAGGATGGGGAACTGCCCCAGCTGAGACCTGCTGGAGATGCTTTGAGGTGAAATTAGTGTGGTTTTATGAGAAAATTTGGAAATAATGGGCTGTGGGAGTACAAGGGAGTGGAGTAAGGAGGAGCTGGCGTGCAAGGAAAACCACGTTGAGCACACGCAGTGGGAATGACATCTCCCACCGTGCTGGGGAACAGGCCCTGGCACCCCCACGTGCCCAGGGAAGCCGGGCACACCATCCCTGTCCCCTCCCTGGCAGCTGGGAGAAGCCCTCCCCGCCGCTCCGGAGACAACGCGCTCCCACACCTCCCACCCGACAAGAGCAGCAATTTGTTCCCTTTTAAAGAGAAATTAATTGTGGCGCAGGAGTGAACGCGAGGACTTCAAACGAGCCAGTGACTCCGACTGGAGAAGTTGGCACTTGGAAAACAAACACGAGCAGCAGCAACATCCTTGTGTGTCATGCTGCACTCGCAGAGAGACTTGTGAAATCCCGGCTCCGCGCTCTCTGGTCGGCGGAGCCGCGGGAAACCCGCTCGCTGCATTTCGCCCGTTAGTAATTGCATTTTTCATATTTTATTTATTTCCTCAAAAGGAACGAGTAATTATTACACAATGCTTCCCCTCACACCAATTTGGGAGATTTATCAATTATAATCTGGGAGAACGGCCCCATGTTAGACTTCAAATGCGTCTCATTAAAGATATTTTTTAGGGAGAGTGGTGGAAAAACAAAGAACTGCTGTGCTGTTGTCTTTTACTTCGCTTTAATGTCGGGTTCAGAAGTAATGATGTAGGGAACAATCATTCTTCAAGCCTCTGTTTCCTTGTGTTTACTCATTAAACACGAGAACCAGGTGCTCTCACGGGGAAATGATCATTCTAACATTGGCTTTAGAAATCAAAAGTCTCTTCACTTTCACTAACAAGCACAGCTTCGCAGGGAAGGGACTGGGAAAAAAGCAGCCAGGACCTGCTTTAAAAATGGAATATTAGTGCCCAGCCCATAGAAGCTGTCCTGATTTTGGAGAGCTCTTGGTGGGAGGCATATGATTACAGGGTGTTCACAGTGCTTGGTCTTGGTGTTCAGAGCTTCCCAGGGAGAGAGGGGCTCCTCCAGGAGCAGTGGAGGTCAGCTCCTGCTCTCGTGCTCCTCCAGAGGAACCTGTCCATCCCCACTGACCAGCCAGGGTAACCAGCTCCCCTGATTAAGCAGAGTGAGTACCCCTGCGGAAGGGATTCAAGCTCTGTGACATCTCCTGAGCTGTTCAGTGACCTCAGTGTGGACATCTCACGCCGTTCTGGACTCCTCAGGTCACGCAGGAGATGTGCCCAGGCCGGAGGGTGCAACACCAGCTGGTGGGGCAGGCAGTGTGCAGAGGTCAGGGCACACAAAGGCTCCATCTGCTCCTCCCTGTACCAGCACAGCTCCACCCCAGCTGTGACGTGCTGGCAGGATGTGATGGGGTCACATCAGGGCCTGGAAGATTGAAAAGCTCTTGTTTCAGGGGAAGGTCACTCCATTTTCTTGACGTTTCTGTAGGCAGCATTCAGGAGCCCAGGGTACTGGTCCAAGCTGAGAAGCTGATCTGGCTCTGAAAGTTTCTCTGTTATCTGTGCCCACAATATTCACAGTTTGGTGCCCTTATTGGCCATGAATCTTTTTTGATCCCTGCAGCAATGAGGGAATGGGAAAATTCAGGATTGAAATCCCACGCTGATTTTCTTCCACTGGTTTTTCATGTGGGGCATACCTGGGAACATCCCATAGGGAACCAGAGATTCTCTGTGGTATGGATAAGGATGGGAGGGAGAGAAATGCTCCCCCTTTGGATGGATGCACAGAAGGTGGCATGAGTGCATCTGGACAAGAGGCAAAGAGGGCAGCTGTGCAAGGACCTTTCTATGTAGAAAAGCCCCTGGGTATTTTCCTTGAATCCTGAAAACTTTCATATTACCATGGACTGAAACTTAAAAAAGAACTTAAATAATTTTGCCGTGGAGAAAAAAACTTCCATTTCTGCAGGAACTGATTTTTTTGCAAGATTTCAACCCATCCTAATTTTAGCTCCAGTTTGGTGAAGCTCAAGGCTGGACCTTTATTTGCAGTGATTTACAGCAGTGTCCCCCCAGGGCTGCAAGGGACAGGAGTGGCAGAGGCAGCACCAGCCAGTCCATTCAGGTGTCAACCTCCATTAATAATTATTCAAATTGTCCAACTGCCCTAAATGGGCTTTGCTGGAGGGCTGCTCCCGTTCCTGGCCGCTGCACAGCTCCGCTTGCCAAGCCCCCGAGCCTCTGAGCCATCCCATTGATGGAGAACCTGGATCTGTGTTAAAAGCTGTGAATGTGCTCTCCTGCCTCCAGCCCACCTTCACAGAGCCGGCCGCTTAAACTTTTTACTTGTCCTGCAGGAAAGCCTGTTAGTGGGAAGATATCAAGGGGAATCTGTGTAGATCTGATTGGCAAGCTGTGTTCTTAGTTCTTGGTGCTTTTTTGAGTCGTCGTCTTTTCCCCAGCAGTGCCTTTTAATTCTGGTTTTATAGCTGACCTTGTTACTGTTGTTAGTACAGTTTTTCCCTTTCCCTTTTTTTCAGCGTAGCACTTCTGTAAATGTTTTTGTTCTTTGTTCTAGTTCACTGTCCCTTTGAGGTTCCCTCTGATGTCTAGTCAGTGGCGTGTTTTTGATAAATTCTTCCCTAGCTGGTGCATCTTCTCTCCAGGTATCAAAAATCAGGGCAATGGTTATTGAAGGGACGCTCATTAGAGCGAGCCACGATTTCAGTGCTGCTGCCTCCGCTAAGGAGTGGGTGCCTCCGAGTCAACAAATGGGCCAGCATTTAAACAAAGAAGCAGGAGAGCTGCCCTTGCAGACCCTCCAGGCAGCACCTCAGCCGAGCGCGGGGCTTTGAGCACGGGGCTTTGATTGCCAAGCGTGTGATGGGGACAGCAGCAGCCCTGCAAAGCCCCTGCCAGCCACATCCTGCCAGAGCCTGCTCCCACACCCACCAGCACGGGGACAGAGCCATCTCCTCGTGCTCCCACACAGCCAAGCTGTGCCTGGAGGGTCAAGGGGAAGGATTGAAAGATGGGAAATGGCAAAACGAGCTCTGGTTTGTACCTCTGTGCTGAAAACTGCTGTGCACGAAAAGGGTGCTGAGATGGGCACCAGGCTGGAAAGTTCCTAAAGTCCTGCTGGCACAGCAGCCACCTTCTGGCTTTGGCTTCTCCGTGGGAAGCTGAGCTGGCTCTGACCCCCTCCATGGGTATGTTGACCTGAACCAAGTCCTTGGCTTCAACCTCAGCCCAACCAAACCATCTGTGCTGCAGCAGAACCCAAGTCACACACAGTTCAAAGCGGTTTCTCTGTGTCTTGAGGGTTCAGTGTAAAGCTCTGCCTCCCTGGGAACCCTCTTTTTTGTCAACCTGTCCCCAGGCACCAAGAGATCACCCACTACACAAAGCATTTTTGAGCATGACGTAAGATTTGCTGCATCTTCTTGAAGTCCTCTGTGGACAGGGAGCAGAGCAGGGAGGACCAGCAGCTCCAGGTTCTTTGTGCCAGCCCAGCGGGGAGCTGGGGAATGTGGGGATCCTCATAAAAGGGAAACCAGCAGTCCCACCTCTGTACTTTCCCAGCACAGACGTTTTGTCTTGGGTTATTCGGGAACCTTTCTTGTGTTCTGCATGGTAAATAGGCTTTCCTTGAGTCTCTCATGTCGGAGGTTTAACGATGCGAAGGGCTTTGTTCTGGTTACACGGCAGAGAGCTGCTCCGAGGTTTGTTTACACCAAAGGGCAAGGGCATAATAATCCTCTCTGTGCATCATGCAAGGGCTTGCAACAGGAAAGGGAACGTCTAATGACCTTCATTTCTTAAACGCCTTCCAAACTCCTCCTCAGACACTAGAGGGTGAAGCTCTGCAATTCCACTGAAAAGTAAGTGACAGAGGGAAAATGAACCACGGAAAGGTCAAAGACGGTGTCTGAGCCAGGAGACTTGGCTGCTTTGATTATGTCAGCACTGCCCTATATTCTAAGAACCTTTAGGAAATTAAAGAAACTCTGAGTTGGATAAAGTTGTAAAGTTGAAGCTAAAAACAAGTTTGAGTGGCCTTTGGCAATGCCTTTTGTGCTTCTGAAATACTGCAAGATGCTGCTCCACCGGCTGTGCTGAGGATCCAGCAGAAATTCTGCTGGAGTCCAGCGTGACACAGATTCCCAGGACCATCAGCAAAGCCTCTCAAACAAGACAGCCTTAAAATAAACTCAACTTAAAGTTCTCTTCATGGCTTCACTTCAGGAATCACGCCAGCTGCCAAGTGCCAACACTGGAAGTACATCCCTTAATTCAACATTAACTTCAGCTTGTTGCAACTTGATGGGCGTACTCCAAATGCACCACTGCTTTGTTCTAACTCTAATTTGCTCCTCCACACCTGCCCAAACTGCTGGTGACTTTCTCAGTTGGATGCACATGTACAAGTCCTGGTGTTGAGCTGTGTCAGCAAACACTGCTCCTCGTTGCGTTAACAAGGTTGCAAAATGCTCGTTTGGTGCCAACGAGCTTCACGCAGCCAAAAATGAAATGCAAATAGGAGGTTTGGCCCATTGCTGGTGAGACTCTTCAAAGCCGGGCTCCCCTTCCTGTGATGTGAAGACTTTGAGATGGAATCCCCCCAAGCAAGAACAGCTCTCAGAAGGGGTGCCAGCACCTGGTAAAATCAAAGCTTTGAAGATTGGCCTCCCCATTGATAGAAGCCTTTGCATAAGTATCCTCCTATCTTCTCTGATGCCTTTCCAGTGTCAGCAAGCCGAGAGCTACAGAACCGGGCGCGGGGTGGGAGCCCTGTGCTGCTCCCTCGCTGGAACAGCAGCTCTGGGCTTTGCTGGAGGCAACCACCCAGCCGCAGGGATGGGTCCCACTGACCTCCTGCCTGACTCAGGGGCTGGCAGGTGAATCCCAGCAGCTCTGCTGGGGTGCTGGGAGATGTTATCACACCCCCACTTCCCCTTCTCGCTGTCCTCCCCCTGCCCACCCCTCCCCTGCAGAGCTGGCAGAGAGCACTCTGGGGGAAACCCGGCAGCGCCATGGAGAGGGAGGGAGGGAAGGTTTTCTCCCAGATTCTGTAGGGCTGAGCCTCTAATTCCCACAGAGAGCAGGAACATCCTGCAGGGGCACGGAAAGGTGAGAATGGGGCAGTAGCAGCATTGAAAGCTCTTGCAGATCTCACCCGCTGAGTCCTAACAAGGAAAATTCTGCTTTTTGGATCTCCCTGAAGAAGATGATGGTGTGGCAAATGAGGGAAATGCCATGAGTTGTCTTCAATGTATAATTGGGGCATCTTCCAGTGGAAGTGCAATGATTTCAACCACCTCCTCCCCAGACTTTCTCAAAAAGAGAATCAATCACTTCATCCTCTTCCAAGAACCAGCCTCTGCTCCTCTTCCTCAGGCTGTTCTTCACCAAAGCAATGCTTTTTCTGCACCAGGCAAGGCATTAGATGGCTCACAAATTATTTTTTATTATTTGATTGGGCACTCTTTTACTTCAATGTATAACCTGCTGAATTACAAGGAAAAATTCTTTTCTGCTCTAAATTCTCTCTCACAGAGAAGCCTTAAAGCTCTCAGTTTTCCTCATCCCCAAAAGATTTCCACTAACAAGGCATAAGAAACAGGAAGGAGTGAGGTTTCATCTCACTTTTCATCCTTCCCTCTGATCAAGCAACACTCCCTGGCACCCTGCGCTACCTGTCTCAGAGCCTGTTCTGGAGCGAGGGCTGTCCTCTGGCCAGGAAGGATGGGGGTGGAAATGAAAAGAAAAACCCGCAGGCTCTCCCTGGGAAGAGGAACTGGGAGTGCAGTGGTTTGGGCTCACGGGCCAGGAGAGAGGTGTGGGCTGATGGAGTGTCCATGCAAGTCCCCTGGTGTGTGGGTAAAGAGCAGGAGGAGTCTGCATCTCCTTCTGGCTGTGTTTCTTAGGAGACCAACGTGCTCTGTGCTCCTGAGAGCGTGGCTGATGAGAGATGTGCTGCTCCTCTGCTTGTTTCTCCAAGTCCTTGAAGATCCAGGCCTCCTATTTTTGGGATGCTTTGGGAGGGAAGTGGTTGCTTGCGTTGAAACACCCGGGGGAGGGTCCTGTGGGAAAAAGGTCTCTCATGAGGACCATGGCTGCTCTTTGCTCTTCACAGAGGGAAGCTCTGCTGGGTAATTTTCATAATTTCAAAATGTTTCATTTCTGAGCAAGAAATCCAATGCTTTTGTCCACCAGACCCCAAACTGGAACACTCCATTAAACATTAAACTGGAAATATGTAAGAACTGCATATTATGGTCTTAATGAATTATCTGTTTTAGAAGGGGGAAACAGTGAAGAATTGCTGGCGTAAGTGTGGAATAAGATTTTTCAAAGGAATTACTCCAGCCAAGGCCCAGGATAAAAGTATTTTCAATAATAGCATTAGACCAAGAAGCAGCACAGCAAGAAATGCCAACTGTAGTCTCTAAATGCTTAAGCAACTTGAAATCTAAAGATGAAAAGGCACTGTACACTATTTACTCTTCTTAATGCTGAATTGTACAGAAGTACATTTATATTTTATACCTCTTTGAACTGGGAAATATGTATAATTCCCACAAGAGGATAAAGTATTTTTGCACTGAAGGATTAGAGAGGTGCTGTTTAAAAGACAGTTTCAGGTACAGCTCTGAAAGGGCCTTTGACAGTAGGTCTGGCCACTGCTCTTGTTCTTTCATTAGAGCCCAGAACTGGTGCATCACGTCTGCATTTCGCCAGCGAAGGCGCTGGAGGGGAACATCAGCAGTCCGAGCAGATCTTAAGCAAATTGCTGCTATTTGAAGGCAGAGTTCTGCTTCAAAATCAAGAGGCTGATAAATGTCTTTGACTGCCTCCCAGCCTTTGTGATGGTCTCCACCAGGGTGACCCACTGGACCTCATCCACAGCCTTTGTGAGGCGCTTCCACCGCGGCCCAGCTCCTCCAGGGGATGGGAAGTGCTGGCTCTTGTGGAGCGCTCCCGTTTGAACCTAAGCCGTCGTCTCCTCAGATGCATTTCTCTGTTGGGAGGTTATTAGGAGTGACAAGCCTCTGGTAATGTAATCTAGCATCTGAATAAAGCAACTGCTGCGTCCTGCAGGTGACTCCTTTGTGGCCACGCTCGGAGGAACAGCGCGAGGAAGGGTCGCTCCTGCCTTTAAACTTCCTCGCCGTACACGGAGGGGAGAAAAGACAAATAAAAGCCAGGCAGCTGAGCTTGCACCATCATTTAACAAGTTCTATTGGCTCGGCTGGAATGGCTGGGAAGGGATCCTGCCCCTTCCGAAACAAGGCAGCGCCTGAGTAGGTTTCATTTATTGAACGTGTCACCAGATCCGACCACGGGCCTGATAAGGCCAGAAATGTTTCCTTGGGATGACGGAATCCCATTTATCTGGAGGTTTTCTCTCCCCTGACGTCGCTTGCTCTCGGGCAGGGCGGCTGAGGGGATGCCAGGCGGGCTCAGCCCCTGCCTGCCCCTCTCCACCCGCGCTCCCGTGGGCTCGTGCCTGGCTGGTTGTAGGGAATTCTTATTTATTGTGGATCCAGGGCGTGCAGCAGGCTCTGGCCGTGGGGTCGGTGCTGGTGGGAGGGAGCAGGGCTTTGCCTCCTTCAGCCAGGGATGGGGCAGCGAGTTCTAACCAGCAAATATCGGTTTGAAGCCTCCATTGTGCCAGCCCACCGTGGGGAGGGGGAGAGCAGCAGATAATGAGCTGCTGCATGATCAACCACGAGAAGAAGGTATAAAAGATATAGACCATTAGAAAAGAACAAGGCTTTAAATGCCATCTGAGATTTTAGCTGAAAAGGCCTTTATTAGGTTAAAAAAAAATCTACATTTAACAATATAGAGTACCCAGTCCTGTAGATTTCTACCGCAAACTCCTCTGAAGTAAACTACAAAGGATTGTGATGTTTCTTCTTTCAGACTTTTTTTTTTTATATGAACTTTTTTTAAGGCACCGTATCCCAGTGAACTATCCTCCATTTCTTTTTCTTGCTGAAGCTGCAGATGTACATTATGCTAGTGTGAAAAAAAGCTAATTAAACTGCATAGGCTCTGCAGGAGGCAGAGAAGGCCTGCAGTGCACGGGGGATGATTGATTTGGACTGTCACACAGCTCTGCTGGGTGTCATAACTTAGTGACAAATAAAGGATTACAGTGTCCCAGAGTAACTCTCTCCCTTTTATTGTTCACCAGACATCAAAGCACAAAAGCATATTAGCATTTTTAATAAGTAGTTAGGTCAGTCGTGGCTTACAGTTTGGAATTACTTTCCGTAAAACTAAAGAAAATGAAAGAAAAACCAAACTTATTGGTAGATTAAAAAATATAATACCCACAAGGCAGGAGTGATTCTTCCATTGCTTTCGATAGGGAGTGCATTATTTGTCTAAAACATGTGGGGAATGCCAGCTCCCAGCCCATTGTCTGAAAGCGAGATTTCTAGCTATAAAAATAATATTAAGAAGTTGAAAACATTTTATCAGAAAAGCAATTACTGAACTTCTAGCATTCAAGGCCTGTGTGTTGCATTATTTGTGCATTTTCATGGGGAGCTTATTGTTTTCTGCTTACAACTAACAGTATAAAATGACTTTTTTTTTTAAATCACCTTATCTCTAATGAACATATATCCCTGGAAATAAAGTTGGGGGTATCTTGTATTTTTAAGAAAGCATAACAATAATAATTTGAGGGTGTTTACTTTGAATAAACAGAAGTTAAATATGAAAATTCCAGGATGGAATAATGAGGCCGGTGTTTTTATCGGGATGCAATTAGCTGGGCATAATTCTTAATCTTTCCCTTTGGAATGGGCAGAGACTTTTTGGATGGCGCTGCTCTGTGGATGGGGACAAAATATCTCAGGCAGGATAAATCTGTGGGAATGGTGTGGGCTGCTCCTTGGGCACTCTCTGTGCGCTCACACTCAGCCTCTGCAAACCCCCAGCAGCAGCTGGAAATTGTCCCCTCCTCAGTGGAGATGCCCCAAGTGACTTTGAGATGTTTATAAAAACCACACAGGGTTTGAGCTAAACCTTTGTATGGGAGGATCCTGGCTGGAAACACGTTGTCTGTGGTGGGATTGATCAGAACCAGAGACTGAGGGAGAGGTGAGGCTGCTCCATCCATGCCCCTGGCAGACTGAGATTCCCACAGTCCCCGTGAACAGAAAGGCTGCAGTAAAGCTGCAAACTCCACTCTCCTCTGCTCCCCTCTCTATGGCATGAAAGTCACCAAAACATTACCCACGTGTGAGGTGCAGCCGCTAAAATCAGTTTATTTACCCCAAAGCACCGACACATTTGACACATTTTTGGATGGCCCTGTCACTGTTATCAGCTGCTATCTCAACACTGTCATTGCCAAGATGCTGTTATCTGTGGTGCTGGTCTTTGGGAAACTAACCCTTTACTGACTGGGTTCCCTTATCTTGGCATTCCTTTATCTTGGCATTCCTTTATCCTGTTGCTGCCACTTCACATTTCCTTGGAGCGGGATCCAGCGCTAAGAGCACCAAGGATGGTTTTGGTGGCTGGAGCCCCATTTTCTGCAACCACCCTCCAAGATAGGGCAGGGACTCAGGAGTTTTTTCTGCATTTCGTGGGGAAATGCCACTTTTCAATGTGACACTTGGCTGAGCTCATCTTGGATGTGTCCCCTTCTCTCGTCACCAGCGAGAGCCGACAGTGCCACCAGACTCCAACAATGGGAAAAGTGCATCCTTGTGCATGGACAGCAGCCTGTCCTGGGGCAAACTTCCATTGCTCCCAGTTATCTCTTAAATTCCAGATTTCCTCCCTTCCCTGCAGCAGTACTGACTGCATTCCTGCCCCCCTAGGACCAACAGACTTCCTCCTGTCAAGAGCAGTGGATGCTGGAGTGGAAAACTGCATTAGGAAAGAATAATGTGTATTTTTAAGCTGTCTCTTTTTACAGTTGAGGAGCTGAAAATGAGGAAGAGAGCCAAGATCTCTGTGGAGCTCCAGCAAATATTCCATGGATCATCAATGGTGCAAGACCACATTTGGGGTGCTACTGGAATGGGCCATAACAGCTGTAAAGCAGATTCAGTTTTCCTATTATCCCTGGAGACGTGTTTCCTCCTTTTTCACAACTGTTCTCCTAATACTTCTTAAAGGAAAGCTTCATTTGCTTGGTATGAAATTACCTTTAAAAAAATAATCAAAGAACTTCATTTTTCTTTACAAGAAAAAAAGCTGGTGCTTGGATACTTGTGTGACAGACACCTTATAAATACCTGTGATGAATAAAAAAATTGATAGGAAATCTTTCATTTTCAGGGGAAAGAAATGGTTTCTCACTTAAGATTAAATAATATTATTAAATATCACCTTGTGCCTACGCAAAAGTCACTTAAGATACAGTGGAGATGTCCAAGGACAGAACAGTATTTACCCATCTGTAGGTGCCAAAACACTGAGACACAGTGCAGGAATTTTGATGGTGGAATTTGCACCTAAATTTAATTTCCTTTCTTTGATTCAAATAAAACCTTCCATTTAATTTTAATGTAGTGCTTTTTAGTACATCCAAGCTTGCCATTTTCCAAGGCACTTAAACCCACATCCACAGCTGAATTTTGTGGTGTGGATCCACCACCTGTATCTGTGTGAGTTGGTCCCAATGAGCTTTAAATATTTTGCATTCTTGGGGCTACAAGGACATGATGGAAGACTCTGTCCTCATGTTACAGCCAAGCTGTAAATCTCAACAGGACACAAGATGTGAGTGTAGGAGACTCTTAATCTTGGCAGGAGTCAGCAAGTCCCCTCTGTACTCACACTACAAAGGCAATTTGCGTGAGGATTGTTGCAAACTGTTCCTCAGGATCTTATTTTTTGTGGTGATTTCCTCCTTTCCCCTAAAAAAGAGACAAACAGTGCCAACTGATTCATTTTCTGTTGGACACACCAGCATAATTTGTGCATACCTGCTCTGCATTTCCAGTTATTTTTCTGGACCTTTCTTGGATCTGGGAGTCTCTTCCTGCTTGTAAATCCTGTACTCTCACTCACTCTTGTAATTTGGGAGGCTCCTGCATATTTGAAAGCGATGGCTTCATTTGTTTTTCCAAGTTCTTACTGAATCACTTGTTGGTGTACAAGTGACATTCCAAGCAGCAGATTAATGAAAGCGCCTTTCTTCTTTGTACAAGTTGTATTACGTCAGAAATTTCTCCACACGCACACCAGTTCCAGTTATCTGATTGATACACTTAGACATCACGCATGAAATATGCTTTTATTCATGTATTTGTGTCTATAAAGTGAAAAGGAGCCTTTATTCTGGAGGAAGAGTCCTGCAGCTCGGCGCTGAACTGCACGGCTCCGTCAACAGTTGAGCTGGACTCTGGCCAAAACCCAGCCTTATCTCTTCCAGCAACATCGGTGCGAGGAACCACGAGAGGTGAATTTTGAAAGATCCATTTGGAGGAAAAAAACCCAAAAAACAAATAAAGAAACCCCATGCAAACTCACGATGTCACTTTAAATCCACGGCTGGGAGGTTCTGGCTGGTGTGTGGGTCCTCGTGGATCCTCGGCTGTGGGGTCCTCGTGGTGCAAAGGGGAAGCAAGGGCAGAGTTTGTTTCACCCTAAAAATCCTTACCTGAGGTCTTGGCTCTCAGGGCTCCATGTTCCATGTGCTGCAAGGTGTGGAGGGGTTGGAGTGACTGGGGAATGCAAAAAAAGTGGAAAAAAGCTCCTGTGGGGCCTCCCATCTCAGATGTGATGCATAACTGTCGCTGCTGCTGCCAAGGAGGTAAAGTTGACAGAGTCAAAATGAATTTCTTCTGAAGTAAGAGAGTTTAATGGAAGATTGAACAACTTTTATACGTTAATACGTGAAAGTGTGTTGAATGGCATAAAATGATTGGTCACTGGGACACCCACCCCTTGGGGTGATTGCTCCAGTTCTGAGACATCCGTTTCTGGATGGTTTTCTGTTTGAAGCCACAACAGCCCTTGAGAAGTAGGTGCAGGTGCAGAGATTTACAAAACTATAACATTGTTTTAAATTCTTTACATGGGAAAGAGCATCTTCACAAAGTACTGCAAGGGCTAAAGAAATTCCCAGCCTGAGGCCTTTTTTCATATCCATACATAACCACATCCCAGGCCAGCTGGGGCTGGTGTCCACCATTCCTGGGATTGCTTGGTGTGGGGATGAAGACGAGGATGAAGGTTTGCTGAGGATGTTTGTCCCACAGGAGCCTCAGGCAGGCGAGGGCACCATTGGGCTTGGGTGCTGTCTCTCCCAAAGCCCTCCTGGCCCATGAGGCAAGATCTGACAGGCAGAGGAGAAACTGGTGGAGAGCAGATAGAGCACAAAGAGCAGAGCTCTGGTTCTGTGGGTGAACCTGAGAAGACAATCATACCTAGAGAAGCTGTGGCTGCCCCGGATCCCTGGAAGTGTCCAAGGCCAGGCTGGATGGAGCTGGGAGCAACCTGGGACAGTGGAAGGTGTCCTGTCCATGGCAGGGGTGGGATGAGAGGAGATTTAAGGTCTCTTCTCTGTTCACCTGCAGCTCTGTGTGAGGTTGTGTGAACTGGGCTGTGGGAAGAGCTCCCAGCTCATTGGAGTCTCAGCCCATCTGCAAACAAGTTGTCCAGCAGCACCCTGGGCGAGGCTCATGGGCTGCCATGGCTGAGACAGGCCGAGCCACAGGGCTCAGGATGTCATCTTGTGGTCAGGTTTATGGCTTGGCATCCCCGGGCTGCAGGTGTCCTCCCTGCTGAAACCAGCTGGGACCAGGAGCCTTCCACCTGGATGACACTGGTCTGAGGGCAAAATGTGACCTGGGGGTGCTGTTTCCTTCCCTCTTTTTACCCCAGGCATGGATATCTAGGAGAGTTTGGATAAGAAGCTGAGGTGGGTTTTCTCACCACGCTGCAGGAGGCAGGTGGAGCTGGTGGTCATTTGGACCAGACGAAACACTGAGGAGCAAGTTTTAGTTCTGTAAGAGCCACAATGTTCCAATCATGGCATGTCCCACCAGCATCTGGAGGAGTTTGTGCTGGGCTGGGCCTGGCATCCGTAATTTCCAACCCCATCCCAGGACTTTGACTTCCTCCCTGAAAAACACCCAAGATCTGCTCAGAGAGCCCATTTGCTAAAGGATTTCCATAATCCGTGAGCCATTAACAACCTCACACAAAGCAGGACCTTAACAGGCAGGCCTGGCACAGAAGCCAAAGCCCATAGGGGCTTAATTCCTCTCCTGTCCTTCCCCAAAGTGGGCCACAGTTAATGCCAAAAGGGGTTTATGCTATTACTGCAAGAGCTCTTGGATCAAGCATTTCACTCACAAGCTTCCTATTTACTTCCCTGCTTTAACACTCTGCTGATTTAAGCACATGCAGCTCTGGAAGGAAGCAGCAGCATTTTGCAAAAAAAAAAAAA
>VWZT01015220.1:273704-321736 GCA_013397055.1 Pachycephala philippinensis
ATCCAGGGACATCCAGGGATACCTAAGGACACCCAGGGACACCCAGGGACACCCAAGGACACCCAGGGACATCCAGGGACACCCAGGAACACCCAGGGATACCTAAGGACACCCAGGGACACCCAAGAACACCCAGGGACCTCCCCTGTTCTGCCTCATGTCCAAGCCCTCCCCTGGGCAGAGCAGAGCTGAGCCTGGGGATAAGAACCAAGGACCAAAATCCAGGGACTCCAAGGTTTCTGGGGAATGTGGAAGGGGATGGATATTGCACCACGCATGATCAACCACCTCTGGGTGACAGCAGCGAGGGGAGAGGGAAGGGAAAAACATCTTTTCTGTAAGATCCTGCTGTCCTTTTCCTCTGTGGCATCCTCTGGTTTGGGCTGAAGGAGCATTTGCAGTGGAGGAAGTGTAATTTCTATTTGCCTTGCACAGAGAAAGGCCTCATCACGACACCAGGGGTGTCCAAAGGGGGCCTGACCTCCCCTCATAGCACAAACATTAAAATATTCTGCTGCAGGATCACAGCGACATCTGAAACTTTCCTTCATTTTCTTCCCCCTCCTTTTTTCTCATCTCTTTGGGTCCTTTGGCCCATATGTTGCTAATTTTCTGTCTTTTCAAAGCGCTCTGTTTCATTTAAAGTCAGAATACATTCTATTCATCACCACGAATTCTAGGGAAAAAAAGAGATCTCGAAGGTCAGTGTTCCCCTTAATGTATAAAATAAATGAGCAAAGCACTGATTTTTTTTCCTTTAGCTTATTACTCTTCTTAATCTACTTTTTAGGTCTACTGTGGGAGATCACAGGAGGGACTTAAGCAGTTGCTCTTAGAAAAGATTCTTATATATTCTTGCAAGAAAGGAGTCCTTCAAAACTGCAAGGCTTTGTAGTTGGATCTGCTGAGCCAGACTTCAACCGAGCTAGTTACTGGTCAGCGAGCTGGGGTGCCACTGCAGTGACATCCACCAGTACCCAAAGGACTGCACTCCCCAGGAGCTCACTTGCACTCACTGTCCATCACGTTTGCCCAGGAAAAAAATTCCTTCTTCTTTGTGAAGATATTGCACCTACACCCCGAGATCTGTGCGAGGCAGAATAATGAGAGAAAACTGTGGCGTTCAGGTTTTTGCAGTAATAATTCAGTAGATCTTACCACGAGGCAAGTTAAACTGTTAAAATGACTCAAACCCAAGAAAAGCACGTAAGATGATCTGCTTGTCTAAATTCTGTTGTTGCAGAGGGTGGGTTCTTTGCAGGAAGCCATCATGGGACAAAATTCTAGGCAGCCTTTTGGCAGATCACAGTCCAGCCTGCAAAGAGTTAATGGCATTGCCCACTATTTTCCTGCTTCTCTCCAATTTGCAGTGACAAAAGCTGGGCTCTCCCGAGCTGTGACAGCGACAGCAGCCCCGGGCCAGCCCCCGCCAGCCCTCGCAGGCTGCAGTGACCCAGGAGGCACAGCCAAACCCAAAGTCAGCTCCAGAGCCAGCTGAACCTTTCTTTACAAAACCTCAGACCACATCAAAGTGCCTGGATTTGTGTTCTGTTATGAACCGGGACTTTGGGCCAAGTTAGTTAAAATGTTCATCAAGACTCAGATCTTTGTAGTGAATCTGGGCCTGAGAACTGAACTAACCCTGGGTTGGAGTTCAAAGCAGCTGGGAGGAGAGGCTGGAGTGGGACCACGGGTAGCTGGGGGCTGGATTTCCCCCGTTCCCATTGCTGCTTCACACCGTGGATGGCCTTGCTTGGGAGCCTGAATCACCCCTAAAACTCTGCTGCTCATTTTCTCAGCCCCTTGGCCAGAGCTGTGGATGGCCTTGCTTGGGAGCCTGAATCATCCCTAAAACTCTGCTGCTCATTTTCTCAGCCCCTTGGCCAGAGCTGCGGCTGGAGAAGGTCCAGCTGAGGCTGCAGCCTCTCCCCTGGGCTTTGATGGATGCAGTGCCTGAGACCTTCTGTGCACCTTCCTATATGAAAAAAGGCCTCAGGCTGGGAATTTCTTTAGCCCTTGCAGTACTTTGTGAAGATTTTCTTTCTCATGAGAAGAATTTAAAACAATGTTATAATTTTGTAAATCTTTGCACCTGCACCTACTTCTCAAGGACTTTTGTGGCTTCAACCAGAAAAACATCCAGAAACGGATGTCTCNTCACCTTCCCACCTTAACCCCGTGTGGGCAGGGTCCTGCTGCTCGTTCAGAACACTTGCAGGGTGTCTCGACCAGTAAATAATCCCAGGAAAGTTCCCTTCAGTGCTGCAAGATGCCTACTCTCATCTGGCAGTACTTCAGGGCTGGCACTTCATCAGTGGATGAACAAAGCCAAGTAATGCAGTACAAGTAAAATTATTACAATCTGGGGTATTTCCAAAACAAGAGCCTGACCAGAAAAGAAAAAAAAGGAAAAAAAAAAAAAACAAGAAGAAGAAAGAAGAAAAAAGAAAAAGAAACAAAAAAGATGGAAGGAGCAGGCAGGAGGGGCTTTAGCAGCTGATAGCTTTGAGCTGCAAATTTGGTATAAATAACATTTCTGGCTGTTTTGAACGAGTACAGAAGTTGCGTATCTGTAAGTGAAAGTTTCTTGCTTTGCAGAATGGCTCCATCAGTCTGAATTAAGTGTTCAGTGGGAACCAGGGACGATGCTACTGAGGGAATCTCAGCAGCCGGCAGCTGTTCTGGGATGCCTTTTCACCACGGGGCTATTTGATCTCCCTTGGGGCTGATCTGAGCCCTGCAGACGGGTAATGGGTTCTTTTTGAACAACAGGCCTGCAACATTTCTGCATCTGCAATGGAAAACACTGTGGCAATGAAAGGAAACTGGGTCTTTTAGGTCTCGTTTCTGGCTCTGCCACTAATTTGTGCATGACCTTGGGCAAGTCAAAAAGCATCCCTGACCTCAGTTTACCTAGTGAGAAAATGGGAGTGGCAACACTTTGCAGCCTCCGCGGTCTCTGAGATTTCACTGATGCCAGTTGCCTCAGCCTGCTGAGACAAGTGAATCGTGGCTCTGCCCATCCACTGGCAGCCTCTTTCCTGATCCCAAAAATCCTCTCCGAACACACTGAGGGTAACACATGCTCAGAGTTCAGTGTTGGAGAGAGTTATAACCATCTCCTGACCCCTGAGCATTTCCAGGTAAGCATGTGCTGGGCTAATCCATCAGGATATCACTCACTGAGCACCTGATGCTTTCCTTGAGATTCACTCCTTGCTTTCAACCAAGAAACAAAATTGCTCTTAGAAAAGGACACACATTTTAAGCCTGACTTTTCCATCCCGTGCCGCATTTGCTTGCACACAATTAATTTAACACCCAGCTGGTGGTAAAATTAGGTGCTTCCTGAGCATTATGTTTTTTAAATTGCTTTCTTAATGCTTTCTGCTCTATCAGGGCTGTCCTGCTGAGGAAAGGGCTAATATCCTCCCCCAAATTCAACTTTTCTCTCAGCACTGCAGTACAACCAAGAACAATATCCCTGTTGTAAAGGTGACTTTTTATCAAAGGTACCCAACAGGCTCTCTGGAATTCCTGCAAATCTTCCATGTCTGGAGGTGTTTCAGCTCCACAGCTGCTGGGTTCGTTAGACCTTGCCTGGTGCTCATTTAACGGGGACAGTATCCATGGAGCATCTCCCCAGATTATTTCCAGGCAGGATTTTGACATCCAGCTTAGCACAGAGCTGCTGCTCTCTGAAATGGAGATGGGATTCTGGCTCTGGGAGCCGTGAAAACAAACAGGCAGCAAAATCTGTAGCAAGTTACAACAATTTTCTTAACCTGCAAGGCAGGGAGGGAGGGAGAGAAGAACCCTACACGAGACATCCCATGTCTGATTATACTCCACACATCCACGGCTATTGAAACTCTCTGATTCCCCTGTTTGAGATTTAGCTGCAACATCCCATTTGTTCCAAGCAGATATGTAAAGTCTCCTTGGTATTCAGGTTCATTTAAAGATTTACATTTTGTATTTCCTTGCTCTTTTTCTGACGATGTACATAAAACAGAATTGTAAATGTTTAGGAAAATCAAAGCTATTCTTAGACGCTTGCAATTCCACTAAGTTTGTATTCTCTAATTTGCACCATGAAAGGGAAAGGAAATCTGGGAGAGGAGCTTGTAGTTTGCTTTTTGAGGTTTTCTTCACTGCATTTCCATTGAAACTTGGGGCTCAGAGTTGTGTTTCTCAAGGCACTTTGAAAGTTTCCTCAGTAACCCTTTCCTCCAAAGGATGTGGCTGCAGCCACCTCTCCTGCCTTTCCAGAGGGCTGGAGTGGAGGGTTTTAAAACTAATCACAACAGAACCAGCTCTGGGAGATGTCCAGAAACTCAGCTAAACTCCTCTACCCTGGAAAAATTGGTGATAGATGAGGAAATTCTGCCCAATTGCTTTTTACATGAATGCTGTGGTTTCCACGGTGCTGAGGCACAGCTGTGGCTGGAATAAAGTCAGTTTTTAATCTCGTGAGCCAAAATGCCAATCCATCTCTTCCCAGAGCCCATGGCCAGCCCCATTGGTGCTCCCAGAGCCACAGTCCATCCCCGTGGATGCACGTCAGGGGCTGCAAACTACCACGGGGAACGAGCGGTTTCAGATTAGGATCTCTGGAAGAAAATCATTCCCCAGATAAATCCAAGCTAGATGAAATCTGCCCTTCTTCTTTCTTCTTTCCACACAGTCAACACCTTGAGAAAGTTCAGCCCCACGATGCCAGCTGGGAAGGGAAATGCTGAACAAAATTCCCGACCAGAAGAACGAGAATTTTCAAAGGAATGAGAATTGCATTCCCTGAAGCGCAGCCCCGACACTGCTCTTCGGTCTCTGCTTCTGAAACTGAAATTAAAAAAAAAAAAATTAAATAAGTAGAGTTCTTACTTCACCCTTTGCCCAGGTTTGCAGCTCTGTGGGAAAGGTGGGTTTATCTAAACTAAAGTGTTGCAGTCACTGTGTGCCTTGATGAACTCAACTCTCTGGAGTGAAATTCAGGAAAATCAAGCCCTCTTTCCTGCTCTGCCACCTGTCTGATGGAAAAACTGAACACTTTCCTCCCAACATGTGCAGTAATGGGAATTTCTCATCCAGAGAAAATTTCTCATATCTAAAATATTCCTCTGAGTTAGGAAAAAAAAAAAAAATCAGAGGTGTGGGATTTTCCACCAATGGAAATTATCATTTTTGGAGAACATGATGGAGAACATTTCTCCACACCCAATGTTCAGCTGTGTCCCCGTGTCCTGCCCAGCTCCAGGGACCAGTGAGATCCCCTGGCTGTGCCTGGGGATGGCCAGCGAGTCTGGATCCCTGAGGAACCCGCCCTGAAGCTACTGATGGAAAACACCAGATAAAAATTTGCGGGAACAGATTGTTTCTGGTGAAGATTTTTTTGATTCTCCTCTTAAACCACAAACGTGCTACCAACTGGCATGGGGAGCACACGTGCTGAGGGCAAACACGTGCCTGCTGGGGGCACCCAGCCCCTCTGCCCAGCGAAGGGCTTGTGACTGTCCCTTGGCCAAAAACGTGCTCAATGTCCCCAGCTGGCCAAAGGGCAGACGTTCAGCACATCTGGGCGAGGTTAGAGGAATTTGGCCTGGTGTTTTACCTCTGCAAGTCAGCGCTGGAGGAATGCTTTGCACATATGAACTATCTCATGCTCACCAAACCACTTATTAGTTTCAGGCACTGGCCCCTGTGTTATTATGGCCTTGATAACTTTATTAAATTCAGCCCCAGCTTATTCATCTCGCAGAATGGCCTTAACTATTTGTAGATATTTTAAAGTAGCCATCCTTGCATCGTGATCGCTTCCAGACCTCGCTGAGAGACACGCATGTGTTTGAAATGCCTGCTTTCCTTCTCCATTTCACCATAAAGTAGCCAATTTAATTTTGCACAATACCATTTGATAACAACCATGTGTGTGTGTCTTCAGCGTTTATATACTTCAGAGAAGGTACTGCCTGGTCAGTGTGAGATAATTTCACAAAGAAAAACGGAACCAGATGTTCCTCCTTTTGACTTGGCTTCTCCCTCCGCCTATCTTGTTTCTAATGTCAATCTCCACTCAGGTTTTCCATTACCTTGGGAAGGGGATATCTTTGCACTCTGTGTTTTCATTACCAACGTGCCTGACAAAGTGTTCGGAGTAGCTGAGGTGGATGATTATCAGCTTAGCACCTCTGAGATCATTATCAAACCCTAACGATGCTCAGGAGACAAACAAAGGGAGAGGTGTGTGCTGGGTGGGTTTCCAGAGGAACTCCAAAGGGAAAGGTCACCTTTTGCACCAAATCTCCTGGGTAGTGTCTGGATGCTTGGGATGGAACCTTGAGCATGCCAGGGAGGAGTGAAGGGCATTGTCAGCTCCAGGAAATGGGCAGGAAAATGGGCAGATGTCTTCACCCAGGTGCTGGAATGGGCAGTTTTAGCCATGGTTATCTGGTGATGCCTTTTTGCTGCTCCTGGACCTCCTGCCTGGCTGGAAGGGTCCGGGTGAATGTGGCAGCACCTGGGTGTGTTACCTGGATGTCAGAAAAGTGAAGGGGAGTTTCCCTGAAGTTGTGACATAGAAAGATGGGGAGGACAGAGGGATTTGCTGATGGAAGGAGGAGTTAAGCTGTGTAGAATACAGCTGGGCAGGGGACATCCCTCACAGGATCTGGAGTGGAACCAGCAGCCTGGGAGAGCAGTGCTGGAGACTGGGAGAGCCCACGGTCACTGAGGCCACAGGGGAGAGCAGGAGGTGACATTTTAGAATCACCATAGCTGTCAGGCAGAGAGGGGACCATCGGTGATTGCAGCATCCTCTTCCTCACCCCACGGTCACTGAGGCCACAGGGGAGAGCAGGAGGTGACATTTTAGAATCACCATAGCTGTCAGGCAGAGAGGGGACCATCGGTGACTGCAGCATCCTCTTCCTCATCCCATGAAACAAGGCACGCCGGGGCTCACCGAGGTCTCCCTGCCCATCCACCAGGGCTGAACCTGATGATCTCTGTTCAGAAGTGCCAGCTGTGGTCCAGCTGTGGAATTCCAGAGGGCCACTGCAGTGCCAGGTGGATTCCATGGACACATTGCTGTGGACCAGCCCAGCTTTACAGTGTGTTCACTGCAGCACAGCTCTGCTTCCTCACTGGCCACATCGGCTGTCACCCACGGGCCAAGCCTGCACTCGGAGGAGAGGAGGGAGCTTGTTATCTGCCTGGTTATCAGCACTGTCCTGCAAACGACCCATCCTGTGGCACTGACACATCCAAAACCTGCTCTGAGAACAAGACCGAGCACGGATGGAGTGGATGGAGCGAGAGCATTTTCCCCTGATCTGGAGGTGCCCGGCAGTGCCATTGCCGGGCTGTAAAGCTCTGAGCCGCCTCATTTACAGGTGCTTTCACCTTGACACCGGCTGTTATTAAGCTCCATTATGAGAACAACACTTTGTGATCCTCCCGTGACTCACCCGTCTTGTGACACCCTGGCAGGGAGAGCCCTTGGCTCCAGCGCTGGAGGCTCTTGGAAGGAGCCGCTATTGCAGGGAGTGTCTGGCCTGGATCACAGCTGGGTCACTCGAGCCAGGCAGGGATGGATTCCTCTGCCTCGGACCCATGGAGACCTATGGATGGTTCCAAGGACAACGGCAGGAGGCTGTCAAGGACCTCCAAGAAAGACCAAGCCCTTTGGCTTTGAGGACACCACACAATTTCTGCTCGTTGCCTTTCTTCACTCCTTTTTATTTGGGTTAGAATATGAGCTCAGCGTGAGCCTTGCATGTATTTTAGTTAAATCATCCCAAATTTGCGGAAAACCTTATACAGGCGTGCGCTGATCTCATGAGTCATGCTCATTGCTGTGAATGCTCCATGGCATATGGCAAAGCACTGGAATGGGACACATTCCCCAAGCAGCTGGCTGGAGTCGTGCAAATCCTGTTACTGGCTGGCACGTAGACCAATGAGCAAAGGTCCTGCAGAAAGAAGTCCTGATAATCACCATTTCTTAGGGACTAATCCTAAATGCCTCCGCTCCCTGTCACTGCTTGCGGTAATAACAGCAGGTGCCCGTGCAGAAATCCTTTTCCCAGCACCTCCTTCATGTCTTTGCTTTCCAAGAGGGAAGTTGAAAGCCTTTCTGACAAGGATACAGAAAAAACACTATCAATTTTTTAAAAGTCTTTTTCTCTTGAATTGTCAACTGTTTGTGATTTTCTTTTTTTTTTTTTCCCCGCAGCCGTTAAAAAAGTAATTTTGTCACTCAATGCACTTTCAATCCAGTAAATTGTAGGAGAAGGCAATTCCACTGGAGGCCTAGCTGGAAGGAAGGAGAGATATTTGCTTAATACATGCTTAACTGGCAATCATCTTGGCAGTGTCTTAGCCCTGCTGCAGTCAAGGTGGCTTTCATCACCGGAGGTATAATTTGTCTCTGCCTTTCCAATTGCTCCTTCCTCTCATCTCCTGCTCCAGTTTACCTGAACTTGTAAAACTCCAGCTCCTGCCCCAAGCTGGTGAGGTGCAGAGCGATGAGGAGCAGTGCTCTGTGCTGATCATGGTGCCAACTCCAAATGGTCTGTGCTGGTGCCTACTGGGAGGTGCTGGTGGCAGCAGAGCTCTGCCTCTGTTCCAGGCTGCCTGTGACCTTTATGCCTTCAGGGCTCCTCGGGGCAGCCACCCACAGTCCATTGTTCCATTGATTTCACTGGGTATCAGGTGAGATCTTTGGTCCCCGAGGGCAGGATTATCGACCTGGGATATCTGAGGTGAGGGCTCAGCTTCACATAAAGGTGCATAGATAAGGGACTGGATTTTTGGGAGGGTGAGGTCAGGTATTCAGAGTCGCTGCAAATGCTGTTTACAAACTCAGGTACAGAAATCCTCATCCTCAGGTGTTACACACTGTCCTTGGGTGTGGAACTTGGGTCACTGAATTTGTGAAATACAAAGTTCTTCTCTCTGTTTCTGTCTACAGAAAGCACTTTCTGCAAGGCCAAGTGTAAATCTCTGTCACACTCCTGTGAAGTCACCACACCACACCTGGCCCACGCCACCTCCATCAGAGCCCAGATCTTGTGCCACCACTGTGTGAGTGGATGGAAGAGTGTCTGAGCAAACACAACTCAGGAAATATTATGATGATTTCCCCACAGTTACAGAAATTTTATAGTCTAACTTAGCCCGTGTCATGCAAAACACTCTGAAAAGTCCCAAAAAAGTGCCTTTGAAAAGAGGCTCGTCAAGACCCCCACGCCCTGGTTGCTCTTCCTTGCCCCTCTATCATCCCAACACCCTGGTCCTTATTTTCTAGGTCATTCAGGCATGGCTTTCTCTCCTGTGAAAATGCTCAGGTCATTTGTTAGTGACAACAGGAGACGGATCTTTTGGTGATGTAAATCAATGTCACTTCAAAGCCTCAATGGAGCGATACTTATTTACACCTTCAGGTATCAGATCCTTATGTTTTGCTTTTATGTGTGTCAAAATCCTTTTTTTTCTGAAAGGTAAAGTTTTGTTGCAAATTTCTCTAATTAATCAGCCTCACTTCTATGGCAATAGACACTACACAAATTAATAAAATAAATATTCCAGCAGTTTAATTCTGGCAAAGCCATGCTAAAAACCTTTCCATCATTCCTCATTATGAAGGCAGCAAAATGTGCTTAAGAGAATATCTTATCAAAATTAGTGAAAACATTAAACTTCCCAAAAAAACCTTCTTTTGAAAAGTTGTTCTAAGCAAGTTTCTAAAATCTCAGAAGTATTAAATCCTCATTAATATAAGCTCAATGTATTTATGGTGTCAAAAATGTGTTTTATAAAAGCCAAAAGCAGAGTTGCACAAGTTGCCTCATTATCAATAATCTAGCATCGTCCCTTTTATGTGTCATTTCTTTACACAATATACTATCATTTATGACTTTTAGCAAATACATCATGGCAAAGGATTACTCTCATCAGAGGCAGTCTTTGAAAAGGATATGCTAATTTCTAGAGAGCAAGAAAACATCAAAACAGTGCCAGCAAATAGCCAAGGGACTTTCATGTCTTAATATCCTTCAGAAGTGCTTTATCTCCTAGTGCAACGTGTATCATAGTATAAACAGGAAATGAAACAGCCAAGGCATCAAAGAACCACCAGTGCATGGCTGTAATTTTAGATCAGGTTTAATAAAGGTTATCTGCAGCAGGCTAATCAAACAAAAGGGTGTATGTTTTAAAGCACCATTTGATAATTTTCATTTAAGGCTCCCGATCAAAGAGATCCTAACAATGTCTTACTGACTCCAGATAGATCCCTTTGCCTCACTTTTCAAAGTAGCTTCGTTTATTGCTGGTAAAACTGGTTTTGATGTTCTAATTTTTTAGGTGGAGGAGAGATCAGAAACTGCTCTGGCTTCCTGTGCACCTTAATTTGAAAAGCAATAGAAAGAGAGCTGAGAAGGAAATGAGCAAACACAGCGAGGGTCAGGAAGATCTCAGGGTCACTTTTGTGAGCTCTCCGTGGACCTCGATGCCCACACAGGGGCTTCCATCCCAAACAGGATGCGAGGAGAGGAGACAAACCTGGACAAGGCTGGGCCAGGCCATTGACTAGTTAATGAGAAGGCAAACTACCCTGGAAGTGAGAGACTGAGGGAAAAAAAGAGTAGCTTGATCTTGGCTGGTTGCCGGGAAAGGCAGGAGGAGCCAGACCGGCTCTTTTCGGGACACTTCTCATCCTTGGCCAGCAGGAGAAGCTCCACTGGCACCATCCACACACCACGGAGGAACGGAAAATGGCAATTTGACTGCTCTACCCTAGGACAAAACCTGCAGAGCTTTCGCCTTGTGTTTTGTGACCGATTCCTGGATTGCACTTTCAGGCCAAATCTGATTCAAGTTCCTGGAAAAAAGGGCTATTTGCTGATTTCTGAAAGTGGAGTAATCCCACTAGGAGACACTGAGAGAATCTACCCTCTTGTAGCAAGGGAGAGGCTTCTTTGGGATGTGGAGTCTTCCGTATTCCTGGTTTATTAATTATTCTGTTTGGGGAGCAAAGAGGGAGATGAGAAATTTCTCCAAATGAGAGCTTATCAAAATGGTTTTATTTCTGGCAAGGCTGATATATCCAAGGAGCTAAACATAGTTCTAATATTTTGTCAAAGCTTTCTGCACCCCTCAAGCCCAGGGATGTTTCAAACTGATTTCCACACAAAGAAGATGTTTCCCATTAAATAGGAATGCTCGCCTTGAAAATAAATATCTCCCTGCCACGGGAGAGTTATGGTGGGATGGCTCATGGAAGAGCAGGAAAAGCTTACAACCATCGCAGTTATCAGGTCCAGGCAGGTCTGACTGTTTTGGGGAGAGATCTCTGCTTTTTGGGACCAGCCTGTCCAGAGGCAGGGGCTGGGCAGGCTCAGCACCTTCTTTGCATCACTGGAGGTGTTGCAACTTGTGTGTTTGTAAAATTTGTTGTTACTTTTCATGTTCAGAAATCCAAAGCTCTGTAGGGGGGAGTTCTAAAGAAAAACCCAAATAAATAAAAAATTCACCCTTGGGTGCACTTAATGTGGTTGGTAAGAAATGTGCTGACTCCTGAATGTTCTCCTTCCCACACACTTCACAAAATGCTGGTTTTATTCATATACATGTGTATATACTTCCTGCTGATGCTCTCTTAAATATTTCAAAGTATCCTTATGAACCAATACACTTTTATCGTGGTATTTGTAGGAGCACAAGACCTTGGTTGTACCCATCCAGCCTCAGTTTGCTTCTTTTCCCTTTCAAGTAAATTTCAAATTACCAAAGAAGTGCTGATAGTCACAAAAATCTAGTTATTGGCCATGAAAACTCAACCATAAGTAATCTCCCCAAAACCAGTCCCATGAAATATTCATGCTCCGGGAGCTCCGTTCCAGGCAGGGCGGCCGCTCCCGACAGCAAACGCTCTGGGAGAAGAGAAATGGTGATTCCTCTGCTTGCAGAAATGAGAATGCTGCCAAACTGCTTGGCAGGATAATCTGCTAAAAAACAAAAATCAGGAGTGTTTTGTTAAAATACCCACAGCAAGTGTTAGGGTCCCACCACGAGCACCAGAGAGAGCGGTGCCAGAATCCCGTCAGCAGCTCCGCATCGATCCTGGCCTATCTGCAGCCACCCTGGATCCCTCCCCGTGCTGGATTACTGCCTCCAGCACAGACACCGATCAATAGTGACTGAAGACTGGTAATGACCAAATGTCAGGGACTTCTCAGCAGCTTTTTTGAACTAATATTGGTGCTCCCTAATCCCGTTATCAAAGGATACCATGAAAAACACCATGACGGTGGGTACGAGTTGCCAACCTTTCGCAGACTCATATACTTGAGACCAGAAGAAACCACTCAATAATCTTTTTTTCTGCTGACCTTTATTTCGTGGGCCATTAGATTTCATCCGTATCAAGTGCAATAACTGGCGCCTGACTGAGGTACAACTTGTGCTTGGCAGAAGCATATCTTCAAAGGAGGAAACCGGTCCTGATTGAAGACATCGGAGCTGGACACTTCACCACCCCTTGGCAGTTTAACTTGGTGGTTATGACAGTTTATTTCTGGGCACTCTTCTGCCCGAGGAAGTTAACTCAGGGCGAGGGAATGTGTGTGAGTAAAGACAACAATCCCTTTCTACTTAACCGTCTGCAGACACAAGCACAGGCACAACAGTCATTCACAAACACTCCACAACGACTGCTGTGTCTACAGGCTTTATTTTGACTTTGTCTGCCTCAGGTTTCATCTCCTGGTCGTTTTCAGTGTGTTCCCCTCCTAAGCAGAGAGCTGTGATTTACACTGACTCGCTTTTTCACACCTCGTCCCCATCTTCTGCTTGGTAATAATCCCCAGAGATGCACATGGTTTCTCATGTCACCTCCGAATCTTTCCTGTCCATTCTGCTGTGGCCAAGCCAGAGAGTGGCTGAAGTCCTGGCCCAGCTTTAATCGGAGTAACAGAGACGTTGAAGGTCGGACTTGATGATTTTGGAGGTGTTTTCCAACCCTAATGATTCCATGATTGTATTTTTTTATGTTCACACCTTGCTTGCCTGTCAATGCACAATGAGCTTGGAGGGGTTCTGCATCACCACCCAGACAAACACCTTGTCACACAGTCATCATCTGCCACGTGGCCTGTGGCAAAGTTACTCACAGGTGTCCCTGTGAGCAGGGCTGGGGCTTTCACTGTCCCTGGAAATGTTATTTAAGGAGCTGTGCCTGCCCTGTGTGCCTGAGCCATGCACCTCCAGCACAGGGGGTGGGCCAGAGCTCATGGCTCTGCCCAGGGTTTGTCCAGGACCTCTTCCCAGGACTTTGGGAAAATGTGGACACAAGCTGGCAGGTGGCAAATAAAATATACACAGTGCAAAACATGCCTGAGCTCAGCAAATAGTCTGCCTAAGTCCTAAAATTAACCAAGACAGTCTCCATAATTTTTATGGGAGAAAATTAAGTCTTCAAAGCAAGAAGGAATTTGAACTATCCCCGGTTCAAAGAGAATTGCCACATGCCGACAAACATTAAGAACGATAATATTTTGCTAAAGCCCCAGTAAATCTTTGTGTGGTTTCTCTGCATTTCCTTTCCCATTGCTGTTTGTTGCTCATACATCCACATTCACAATGGGAGGTGAAGGAGGAAAAACTCCCCATTGAAAAGAAGAAAAAAAGTCATTTTAATCTGCTGCAATGCCCTAGGATATGGCTTGACTCAGTAACACCAAGTCCTGGGCAGGATGTTGCTTCCAAGCATTTGCTGGGTATCTCTTTTTATTTTCCTAAACAGGAGCTGTCAAACATCTAATCAATCTGTCATATTAACAACTGTAATTAAAAGCATTAAGCAAATGCAGCAAGAGCTGGGGTGCTAACACCTGTGTTTGCCTCAGTGTTAAAGTAATTGCTTCAATTGTCGTTTTAGGTCATTAAATATCTGTGTGCACTCAGGAAACATGAAGAAAAATTAGAAGGACCTGAAAAATGAATTTTGGTGACGTGTTTTGAAGTACAACAGCTCAACTGTCACTGCTGTCTTAGCAGCAAAGGAGGAAGGCAGAAGTGATGAGAAAGGAGCTTGCAGTGCCTGTGGGGACAAACACACCTCGTTCACCCAGGTCTGGAGGCAAAATTAAACTCTGCCCCCTCCCTCTACAGAATTATTTTTCCCCCAAGCAGCTTCAGGATGAAGCAAGTTTCTGGCTGGCTTCCTGAAGCAGGACAGCAAAGGGAGACCCATCCCATAACTCCAGCCTCTTCTCATCCACCACTTGTGACTTTGAGGCGTGGGGACTTCTGGAGGCACCATTTTACATTTGTTTATTAACTGAGAAGTGGAAAAGTCTAAACCAGAACATGTGATGCAAACTCCCTCTCCACACACCCCTCCATGCATCTTTTCCAGAAGGCTGGAGCCGATTCCCATCCACAGCTTGATCACATATGTGTGAAAAGGATCCAGGCTTGGAAACTTCAGTCGGAGCAGCAGCAGCCCGAGAGTGGAGTTTGCCTCCCAAGGAAGGGTCTGACTCCAGCAGCAAGGCAGGACCTGCCTCTATTCAATCTCTTCCCCACTTTATTTACTGGATAAAACTTTCTCGCCCATGGCTTTCCCAAAGCGCTGCACAAACCCAAGCTGTGATCTTAACCCAGAACCAAATTCCAATTTGCTTCCCTCCAAGCAGAGGCTGCTGTACACAACTGACAGTGGTTAATGGTTACCACGAGGTTGCCACGGGGTTGTAAAAGTAACGGGCACCGAGGGATGAGGCAGCAGAGCTGAGCCCGCCCCAGCAGTGCCCTGCTCTCAGAGCTGCTCCAGGGACAGAAAATCAGCAGTGCTGCTTCCCATTACCCTGCTTGCCCTGAAGGAGCTTGGCTACTTCGGCAGTGCAGATGACATTAAACAGATGAAGCACAAAAAATGGCTCAAATATGATTATAATACATGTGTGTAGCTGTCTCACCCCCCTTTTCAACTTGCACCATATGAAAATAACCTCATCAAAACAGAAAGGCTTTTAGGGATAAGGTTAATTGCAAAAATAGCCCTAAATAAAATTATCACAAGGCCCCAAATGTTGTTATTAGTGTGAGCCAGCAGCTTGCTCCGAAATTTACAGAACAAAACGTTTGCTCTGCACTTGCCAACCATGCCATAAAACAGATAAATCATAACTATCTGCTGGAACAAACATGGAGCTGGGTTTTAATACGCACCAGGTGATTATCTGTGCACGAAAACTTCTGTCACTCACGAGTCTGAAGTCAAGCCCCAGATCATCCATTGACTGCTCAGCATCAGGGAACGGGGGGCACATCTGGACCCAACATTAGGTCCCCCTAAACCCTTCTTCCAGAGCGTGCTGGCCAAAATCCCTGCTCGGACCATCTCCTCTGAACTTCCCAAAGGACACAAGGCGGAGCTGGGCGTTACCTCTCCGTCACAGCCCTGTCCAGAAACCTTCCCCCTGGGCTGCACGAGGCTGTGTTGAGCCTTCATCACAAGGTTTAAAAACCACACGAGGACTCCTATGAGTGTTTCACGTGTGTGAGGAGAGCAGAGACCTTCAGAGGAGATTTGTGGCCCTGGCCACCACCTCGTGTGGGATTCGCCATCCCCTGGTGCGAACACGGAGCTGGGCGAGACTCAGAACTCCTGACAGGGTTTTGCTTTCAAAGTTGGGTTTGTTTAAGTGACTCCAAGGGGTGCTGAGCCACCTGGATGGGAGCCAAAGAAAATGTTGATGCAAATCCTGCAAAGTAAACCTACCCCCTCCTGCAGTCACGTGCCATTTAATTGTTTTGCATTTTATTTCATACGACGGCCCCAATCCCTCAGCCTGCCAAGGAACATGGCTCATGTGGCACCATGGAAATCCTTCTGATTTGCTCTCCATCTCTGGCTCTCCCCTGCTAAACACCTCATGCTGCAATTTTTAGGAAGCTTATTAAGAAGTTTAGGAACTGAATCAGCTTCAAGGCCAGCTGTCCCCAAATACCAAGGTAGTTTGTGTTTGCTGCTCTATGTATGACTCACGTCCCTGAAGTTTGACTTGAGCATCCTCTTAGCTTCCCATCCCCAAGTCCAAGGCAGCTTTAGCTCATCACAGCATCTCTCCATCCAGGCTGTCCCCCTAAATCCATTCCCCTTCCCACACTTCCTTAGAAAATCATGGGAGCAAGAGAGTGATCAGTGAGTATTGTCCCCTCTTTTTTTTTCTCTTTTTATTTTTATACCAAAATTTGCTTTCCCATCACCATGTCATTGATTCCTCAGCACTCCAATGTCAAGCTGTGGTGGTTTTCCATAGGAATCCAAATCTGCTCACAAGACAGACAGTGATCCAATTCCAGGGGATGCAGAGGCGAGCAAAACCTCACTGAGCATCTCCCCTTGAGCTACAGAGCATCTTCTGGAAGCAGCTCAGTTTCTGGCCCTGACAGCATCCATGGGATTCAAGTTCATCCTGGAAGGATGAAATTCTCTCCCTGATGAGGGCTGAGAATTGTGTTTGCAGGCTGCTTCCTTCCAGCACTTTTATTTGGGAATAGCCCACAGGATTAAGCTGGCATTTGGTTTCCCAGTCAGATTTTTGGGATGCTGTACTATTAGATGGTCAGAGGGAGGTGGGGAACATAGGAAGTCCATTAAAGATAGGAAAAAAAGGTTGTGGGAATTGATAAAATAACTCCAGCCTTCACTCAAGCTGCTTCTCAGAGAATGGAAGTGCCACCAGCAGCACAACAACCTCACTCTTCCCACCCCACTCCAGCCTGGGAGGAGGTGGCAGGGAAAAACCAGTTCTCCTGTGAACCTCTTAATCCTGCTCAGCCCCACCTGGGTAGGGGCAGGCAGGTTTGATGTCAGCCCTTCAGGGGGAGTAGGGGGCAGAAATGCCTCTCTCAGCCCCATGTGGGCTCGTTAATTAAGCTAAATGCTCCCAGAGGGGAGGCTGTGACTGCTGCTGGGGCTGCCTTGGGACTTCTGGCAGGGAAACTCCTCTGGCACCTGAAACAGCTGGTCTTGCAGCTCTGTGGGGATTTTCTAGAAGGTAAGATCCTAAGTTTGTTCTCTGCTTTAATGAACTTTGGTGCTCCGAGGTGGGGAGTGAGTTCTGCCCTTGATGTCCTCATCTCTTTGCTGCTGGAGCTGGAGGGAGCTTGTTGCTTTTCTGGATCTCGCAGGAGCTGGGGCTCACGGCTGCTGCTTGTTGTTTCCAGTGGGAGTTGATGCAAATAAATCCTGCTGTTTTGATCCACGTGGGTGACAGCAGCCCTGGAGGTTTGAAATAATGCTAAGAACAAACTTCATTAAACTTGCTGCATGTCATGTGGCCTTCATGCAAAAATAAACCCCACTGCCAGCGTCCACAGCCTGAGCTTTGCAAAACCCAGGAGGCCCCGTGGTGAACCCGCGCTGGGCTCCGAGAGTTTTTGGGTTTCATTGCCAGTCATTAATTTTTTTGCACAAGTGTTGCACACGTAGGTAAGGTGTAGTTTTTACAAGCCATCCAAACTGAAGTGCCAGACCTTTTGAAGTTTGTTTGTAGCAGATTAATTCAAGATTTTTAGGATCTGCTTGCGAGGAGCTTGATAGGGTGCAGGAGGAGGAGACTGGGAATCATCTCCTGGGTTGTTCAGAGACACCGGATGTGCAGTGGTTGGTGAAATGAGCTGTGTTATCTGGGTGTGAGAGGTTCAAATACGTTTCAAGAGCTGCAAAGAAGCTAACAGGAAGATTGGAGCCCAGGGCCTTGGACGGAAGAGATTAAAATGCTTTTGTGGTTTGATAGATTAAGGATGCATTTTGTTTTAACTGAATTTGCTCCTCAATTTGTCTATGGGTGGTACCTGAAGCATGAAACACACCTGTGGTCTGTGAGAATCAGGTGAGGAGGGATGAAATGCATTCTGCCAACCCTGATGCTGTAGAGTACGTGCGTGTTTTGGCTGCTGGGTTATGACAACAGAGAGGGGGCATTTCAGAGCCATTACTGACATCTGCAGCCTCGCAGGAATGTGTCAGATAGTTAATTATTGTGTTGAACTGTAATTCTATCACGCCAGAACATAAGCAGTTTGTTTGGGTACTCTTTCCTCCCCCCCTCCCCCTTTGCTGAAGATAAAGGAGTTAAGTTTAATCATTAAATCTCCATCTTGATCCATGTAGGTCACGCACCGAACCAAAGTCAGATAACGCGGCGTTTAGCAGCCTTATCTCCTTTACAATAAAGAGCAAGCAGGAAGCCGACTTTGTTGTCTGTTCTATTTTTTAATATACGTTTATTTAAAGAAAAGCCATCTCGAAAATGGGGAGGGGGGATGAGATCTTCCAAACAGCAGCTTCTGTAAACAGGATGAAATCAGATAAAGAAATTACTGTAAAAATATTGCCTCATCTCTAAGGCTCAGAACTTTTTTTCTTTTGCTCTTTTTTATCTTTGAGAAAGATAATGAAAGAGGAAGCTTGAAACCACATTTCCATTGATGTTTGAATACACAACTGCTGGATTTAAGAACTGGAGGAGATCAAAGAGAATGGTTTTCATTCCGATAAAATTATAGCAGTTCTGGTATAGGGTGATGGGCTCATTTATGAACTCTACGACACAAATAGTTGTTCAGGCACCTTTTTTTTCCCTTTCCTCTGCTAAGAACTAAATGAAAAATGCCTGGAATTCCTAAGGATTAATTAGGAGTGTGGCTAATAATGTTATAATAGATACATACTAAGAGCCTGCGTCTCTCTTTAGGATATTCTCTGGGAGCACAAAACATCTGTACAATTCAAAGGGAATGGGAATGCCTTTCCTTGCTACTGTACATTGCAGTTCACATGACATGAAAACTTAACAGCATCAGGTTACCAAAGTGTGTATCCTGACACTGCTCTCTGGTGATTTAAATTTTTATTAACACGTACTTTGACGTTCATTACTGAGCACAAGCTGCAGTTTAAAGCCATTGATGGATGCAGGGCTAACACAATCATTTATCACGTTATATTATGTTCTTAAACTGTGCAGTGAAAGTTATCAGGAAGGGTCTGCAAAATGCAGGAGTGATACAGCTGTGATTGAATGGGAGATGTGAGCCTGTGGAATATCCTTGAAGGCTTCCTGTGCCTGTGGAAGGATCTGTTGACCTGGGATAGCTGTGCTTTCATTCTTGCGGGTATTTTAGGTTTGGGTTTGGTTTTTTTTTGAGAGCTGAGGATTATATCAGGGCTGGTGTCAGCTGCAGCGTGGTAACCTCGCATTTGCATGCCCTGGGGATGTGAATGTGCTTTAATGCAGTTCATGCAGAAATGAATTTGTCCATGCCAGCCATACAGCCCAGCTTGGCACAGAATCCAGTTGGGTGGATATTGATCCACTTTTTGTTACACTTCCGAATTTGAAGTTTCACAGAAATCACATTCCAGGTCGGTCACAGTGCAGTAGGAAAAATACAAACTTTCAGAAGTGGTTTTTTTTCTGGTTTGTTTGGGGGTGGGTGTCTTGTTTGTTTAAATTTTGGGTTGGGCATGAGTTTATTTTTGGGTTTGCAATGTTGGTGTCTGAAAGAAGCCACGCTACCTCCAGATGAGGAGTGAGGGCAGAGTGCTGGGGGGTGTCTCACTACAGGTCACCTATCCCCGTGGAAATCCAGGTCTGAAAGGGTTGGTTTTGATGAGGAGAGGGAAACTCTTAGCCTGAGAGGCTGAGTGCTAAGAACAGTTTTGTTTATTAGTGCTGATGATGCAGAGGGAGGTGTTGCTTTGCCCTTGAGGCACAAGCCAGCTCCAAAGGTAGTGGCCAAGTGCATGACCTGTGCAGGATCATCATAAATTCATAGAACGGGTTGGAAGGGACCTTAAATATCATCCAGTTCCAGCCCCGCTGCCAGGGCCAGGGACACCCTCCACCTTCCATCTTCCACCTTCCAAAATCTCTTGCTTCAGATTTAGTTTTAAACCCCCTTCTCTCGGCAAGAGAGGATCACTTCTCTCCTGCCAGACCCAGTCAAGAGGGTTGGTTTGTCCATCCTGGACAGCACCTTGGGGGTTTGCAGTTGTGTGGGGATGGGGGAATTTTCAGCAGGACAAGGTGGTGTTTGCTCCTGGTACGACCTGCTGGTGCCAGCCTTGTAGGATGGGCACAGCCACTCATTACAGGACTGCTGCAAAAGGCTTTTTTGGGTATTTTTTGAAGCAGACAGAGCCTGACCCAGTCTGTCAGCTGAGCCTCATCTCCCCTCCTTTCTCCATCAGCCTTTTTATTAGAACCTTGAGCAGAATGTGGTTCTTGTGGCCTCACTTCTGCCTTATCAGATGTGGCTTGTACCTCAAAGCAGCACAGAAATGGGTGAGCTCCTACCCTGAATCATTTTATTTAAGGTTTTTTTTCTGGCAGACTGCCCTGTGTGATGATGCCCAGTGGAAAGGATAATGTTGCTTCAACTTAAAAATAGCTCGTGTTTTCAGGGTGGGCATAGAGGACAGCTTGTGCAATTAAAATGGTGATTATTGAAGTCATGCCTAATAAAGTCATCTGTGACTTGCTGAACTCAAGTTAATGACCATGAAAGCCATCGTTAATAACAGGACAGCCATTAGTGGGATGGGTGATGTGCCAAAGGTAGCCAAACGAAGGCAATAAAAATATCAAAAGTTAATGTTTGACAGCTTAAACTGTCACTTGAATATTTTGTCCCCATGGCGACTGTTTGAAGTTTGTGTTTTAATTTTTAAATGTCTTTTAAGAGCTTCTTGATAGCTTTAACTTTCCAGCAAGACTCACCTTGTGTTTGGAGTTGAGTGCTGAGATTGCTCGGTGCTGCTCGAACCCCTGTGTGTGTTTATGTCCAGTTCTGGAGCTGGCTGAAAATTGTCAAAGCACCAGCAGGTCTCAATCCTGCTCAGCAGGAACTGGGGAAAAGAGTGGGATTGGGAGCAGAGGAGTAAATTGGGTAAAATGCACTTTGGGACAGCAGGCATCGTGAAAAATCATGATGTGGAGAGGTTGGGATGTGCCTGGAGAGCACAGCTCATCCCAGGAACTCGTGTTCTGACTGTCATTGCTGTGAAATGCGCCAGGAACTTTTTGGGGAAATGAACAAATTCAGTTTGCAAATGTAGGATGTGTTGTAGGAAAACAGGGTCCTTAAATATCTTCCCAAACACAGCCCAGCCAGGAGAAACACAGCCTGGTTTAAAATCAGAGCTTGTGAAAGGGCTGGGTGGATGTGGTTCCAGTGGTGAGATGGGATCCAGTCCTGCTCTCCAGCTGAGTGATGCTGATACTCATGGTGGTAAAGGAGTAGTAAAGGAGTAGTAAAGGAGTAGTAAGTGCACCTGCAGGACTTGAAATTTGAACGTTTCTGCCTTAAAAGTGATGGGGCTGTTAGAGAAAACACAATGCTGCAAAACAGCTTTAAATTCCACTTGAAAAGATGATTTGTTTATGACTTCTCAAAATGTGTCAGCCTGGCACAGGAGTGCAAACCACTTCATAAATATTGTAGTGGCACTTGGCAATAAACCTGGAGCACGGAACAATAGCTGGTGCTCCTCAGATATTCCTGGTTACCTGGGATCCCAGTCCCAGGGACAGGCTCACCTGGCAGAGAGGCAGGGATTTCCCAAACCCTCCCATGCTGCTGGCCCAGATCTTGCTTAAATCACATGAGACAGGCTGACAAATTAAGAAAAAAACACCAACGTGCAAGGAAAATGGGAAAACTCTTGTGGATGCTTCTCCTAAAATGCCAGAGAGGGAGGCCAAAGCTCCAAGAGTTCTGCTGTCCCCCAAGGACAGTGGGAAGTGGTGAGTGGAGGGTACCATGGCATGGTAAAGCTCCAGCATGGGAAACCTGAGGTTCCTGAACCCAGGAAATAAGATTAATTCCTTCAGGCTTTTTACAAAGCATCACTTTTCACCCCATGGCATCCCAACTACTCTTTCCAAGGATTTGGCTGCTCAGGAATGGGATTCCTGCAGGTGCCATGGATGCTGGTAGCTCCTGTGTGGCAATGGCCACAGATGGATCCTGTCACTAGGGTTGGTTTAGCCTCTTTTCCACTGGCATCCCTTGGAACTGTTGTAAACCAAAAATAGTGTTTCCTTCTGGCTGAAAAAATTCAGAACAACATTTCTGGAAACACTGAGGAAAAATACAGTTGTACAAAATATAAAAAATACTAATATCAAGGTTATTTAGGTCATTCAGAAATTACTGATCTAGATAAATGCATAACAGTAAATAATATAAAATCTATTTATCCCAGGTCAAAGGGATCTATGGCTTTTTCTTTTCACTGGGAATAAAGTTCATCTCCTTACAAACCAAACCCCGTTGGAGCCATTAAGCTGTCATTAATTATTTTGGTCGTAGGTGGCTGGAATGTCACGGTGATGAAATATGCATTTCCTGGTGCTTGCAGAGTCATGGCTTTGTGTTCATCACGTAGGCAGCACAGGTTTGCCTGCAGAGAGTGGCAGGTGTGTTGTCTGTTGGAAAAGGGAACTCTGGTTTGGCTTTTGGGGTGTGTTCATGCATATTAACAGAGCTCACTTCCCCTGGGAAGAGTTCCTGGTGCGTTGGGAGGAGGAAGAGGAGGGCAGCAGCACCCCACAGATCGGGGTGCCATGGAGGGAGGTACAGCAGGCTGCTCCAAAAACCCATCCCAAGGGAGAGCAATCCCATAAAAACCCAGCAGTGCTGGTTCCAGGTGGGACTGAGCCCCGCTGTGATGCCCATGGCACTGGGGACAGCCCCGGGCACCGTGGCTCCCGTGGGTGTGCTGGATGTGCCCCCGGGCAAGGTTGTACAGCCCTGTGATGCTGTGTCACCAGTTTCAGCTCAGAGATCAGCCTCCAGCACAGTCCCCAGTCCCTCTCCAGGGCCTGCCCCATCCCAAACCTTCCCTTCCCACCCTGGGACAGGAGCTGCACCAAACCCAGGCTGAGCTCCTCGTGGCTTCCCTGGCTCCTGCTCCTTGGTCACCAGCACTTCTCCCCTGGCTGTCACACCCCAGGAGAGCTGCAGCTCGGTCATCTCCAAGGTTTTGAAGGAGCTCGGGATGAAGGGGAGACCCAGGGTGTGCTGCACGAGCTGCTCGTGCCCTCCAGCACCAGCCCAGGAGCTCCACAAAGTCAGGCACAAACCTTGCCCACGGGCACTGCCACCTCTGCTCTGTCCCTGTCCCCTTCCAGAGGGCATCCAGGCACCCAGCTCCCCTCCATCCTCTCTCCTTGCAGGCTCCCAACATATCCCTCAGGGAAAACAGATGCACAGACTGAGGAGTTGCTGGCGGAGGAGGAGCACAGCCAAGTCCCTGTGTGATCCCCTGTTGCTCTATCTCTGTCCTGAAGTGCTCATGGCACTCTCTCAGAAGTGTGTTTTCCATATAGATTGTCCACCTGAGGATATGGGATCCCTTTGTAGGCATTAGTTGGTTTAATTGAGTTTCACTGTACTTCTCTGAGGCAGGGAAATGCTGCTCCCTGGGTTTTTACACCTATGTAAACTGAGGCACGGAGAGGTTATTCATCTGTAGGAAAGTTCAGAGGCATTTTTGCAGGAGATACGGTTTGGGGAGTAGTATTTCCTCAGGAAAGAAAAAAGTCCTAAAAATCAGGAGGGAAAAATCTGAAGCCAGAAAAGCCTCAGAAAAGGGGAAATAATTTTTCAGAAAGCTACACATTGAAACAATTTTAAATAAAGCATTTGGAAACAAAGCGCAGCACTTAGCTTAAAATTAAAATCTTCTGGTGGGGAGTAGGTTCTGCTTCAAACACCACAGTCTTAAACACAGGTCAGCCCTCGGTTTAAGAAGGAGCAGGAGGATTTTCAGTGCTAAATTAGAATTGCCAAAGGGGTGAGCAGCATAAACAAGAAGGGAGAGGGGAAGGATTTTGGGAGCGAGTCGGAGCTGCAGACAAGGAGGCACACGGCCTGTGAGAATCCCTCAGCCTGGCTGAGAAAACCAGTTTTGTTTAGCTAAGCCCCAACTCAAACACACTCGAAAACTCCGAGTTTTACCAGGCTGCTGTCAAGCTGTGAACAAGCTGCTATTGTCTGGGTGAAGAATGACGCTGCTGTCACCCGCATTTTGGGGATGCTGGGGCGCAAGTCTGGCTCCTGGCGGCAAAGCAGGCTCGCAGTGAAGCTTTCTGCACTGGAAACACCAACAGCTGTACGTGCAGCGAGCAGTGTCAGCCCTTGGTCCTGCTCTGCCTGCTCCTCTTCTCCCCGGGGATCCACCCTGTGACCCCCCAAATGGAGGGGAACGGCCACGGCTGGTGTCCGGCACATCCCACACGCCCTGGGATGGAACGGATACGAAAAAGGCCTCAGCAGGGAATTTCGTTAGCCTTTGCAGAATATTGTGAAAGTTCCATCTTTCCCATGTAAAAAATTTAAAACAATGTTACAGTTTTGTACATTTCTACACCTGCAGTTGCTTCTCAAGGACTGTTTTGGTATTAACCAGAAAAACATCCAGAAACGGATGGCTCAGAACTTGGCCATCACCTCGAGGGGTGGATGGCCAAGAGACCAGTTACTTTATGCCATTCAACACGCTTCTGCGTATTAACACATAAAAGCTGTTCAATCGTTCATTAAAGTTCCTTACTTCAGACCATCTTTTGGGTGCTTGGACTGTGCCTTTCTTTACCTGTTCGGGGTGCTACAGCCACAGGATGGGACCTGGTGATGCCAGGGATGTGTGAGGGCTTTTCCCTGCTGAGGGGCTGGGAAATCACAGTTGTACCCAGCCTATGCTGGGTCCCCACAGCGCAGAGGGCTCACCCAGCAGAGCAAGGCTGGGTTTTGGCAGCTGGGGAAATGCCTTTTCCTGCACGAGACAGGAGAAGGGAGAATAAAGAGATGAAATTGTGGTGAGCTCAGACAGTGTGAAATAGCCCCGGGTGACAGGGAGGGAGGGTGGAGGTGTCAAGCCAAGCCTGGCTCGCTCTGCCCTGTGCTCCAGCTCCCCACAGAGCAGGACCCTGCATGTCGAGGCACCCGTGAGCACTTGCCAAGCTGCCAGCGGCTTCCAGGCTGATTCTCACCCGTTTGTGCTGCTTGGGCACCACTGCAAAAAACCCCAAACGGGCAGGAACGGGCCTGTTTCCAAGGGGAGCACAGTGGGGTCAGCTGGAAGTTGGGCTTTTGGGGCTTCTCGAGGGTCAGCTCATACACACATTGCTCCAGCCTGCCTTCATTGGGCCACCACTGAGTCCTGACTCAGGAAAATGGTGTGCACCTGCCTCCTGGGGGTATGGATCAGCAGTGTTCCTTTGATATGGGGCAAATTCTGGCTCATTCTCCAGCTGCTGACACTTTCCAGACCGTGTTTATAATTTGAATGACTTAAAAATGCAAGTCCATCACGGGAAAATGTCTTTGTCTAGAGCAGAGCTGTGAGCCCGTGGCGGTGGTGTTCCTTCCACCATGGTGGTCATTTAAGGTGATACCAGATCCCATCAGCGGTGCTGTCACTAAAGGCTCATCTGGTCGTGGCTGTTAAATTCCCTCACAGTGTCCAATCATCCCTGCACAGCTCTTCAGCATCCCTGCTGGTCTCCTCTTCCCCTCCAAGACATCCCTCTGCAGAGCTGGGGAGGTGCTGCTCTCACCCTCCTTGCAGCAGGGATGAGGACAAGGGCTGGAAGAGCAGCACTTCCCTTGCTCCACGGCCACCTCTCACTCTCCAGCAATCTGCTGGAAGAGCCAGGAGCTGGTTGTGGGGTCTGTGGGGTGCCAGAAGGTCACAAAGGAGGCAGGAGAAGGGAAAGGGTCCAGCAGCCCCAACCTGGTCTGCTCGAAGTCAGCCAGGAGCAGGCTCCATCCACCAGCACCACTGGATGAGCTGGGGACTGGCCAAGAGGGGTCTCCAGCCCCAAATGTGCTGCCACAAGCCCCCTGACCCTGATCTGAAAACTGTGATGCTCGGTGTGGCTGTGGAATCAGGGGCACTAGAGCTGCAAATGATGTTGGTCACCACTTTGCAGAGCAGGGGGTTTATCTGTGGGCAATTCATGTCCCACAGAAGCTGGGCAAAAGAAAGCAATAATTGGAGCTCGTGCCCATTTAAAATACCTTCCATCAGAACTGAAGAACTGAAGACTGTTTTTTCCATTGCAGAAATTATTTGGCCTTGAACCATCCAGACCTCACTTGCTATTCTGCAATTGAATAGAGCCTTTTGTGAGGATTTTTAAAAATAATTACTACAAAGCACTTCAAGAGGAATTCTGATTGTCGTCTAGTTTTCATTTCATGCTTTCATGACATTTTTGTTCAAGGATGAATCTTTTATGAAATGTCTGTTTTAGGTTACACCCTCCAGAACCTTATTATTTGCCTTAAAAATTCCGTCAGGGGCAGGAGCATATTCTTTAAGCTCTCCCATTAGTATAACTAAATTCATCAGAGTAATATTACTATTCATGCAAAATAGGTGTCGTCTTTCTTTAAACCTCTTGGCAAGTGGTTAAACTGATTTTAACAAGTATGCAGTGCCAACTTCTTAAAGCTTTGAAAAGTCTGAAGATTCCCAGGCTGCAAAGGACTATTTACATGCTTAAAATTATACACATATCCCCTCTACTTAAAACTGTCCCCTCATCACTTAAGACCCTTGCAAATCCATTCTGACTTCAAAAGGAGGAAAAGTTCCTCTTCCAAGAAATTTTTTTCTCCCTGTTAGCACAGCCCAGGCTTTCCAGGTTGTGAGAGCCACTGAGTTTAGCTCGAGGGCCAAACTGAGCTTGGAGTTTCATGGGTGCTTCTGCCATTGAGAGAGGAAATTCATGGAAGGTTGTGTCTTTTTAAAACCTGTGGAAAATGTAATTGTAGAGATAAAAGATTCTGGAGATGCCATTGTCCACTCTTGTAATACATCCCAACAGCACAAGTGATGGCAGGAAATCCTGAGGGACACTTTCCCCTAAGCTGATTATCAGGTGTAGGAATTACACCTTGACTCCTTGGCTGTCCCCACCCACCCAAATCCTGACTCCTTTCCTCAGTCTCTGCAACGAGTGACTCTGAATGACCCCAGTGCTCACAAAAGGAGCACTTCAAAGGTGTATCCATGATGAATTCATGGGAACTAATTGTTTTAATTCATAGAAATGTCGAGGGCGGGACATTTGCAAGTGCATTCAGGCAAGGAGCAGGAACCCAAAACCATGGGTAGCATGGGCAGGTGGAGCTAGAGGGGCAGAACTCACCCAAAGGACCTGAAATCTCTCCACAGAGTAGTAAATTTGAAATGCCATTAAATGATTAAAAGGATTGTTCTCATCTGAGGTCTGTAAGTTATTGGACTGCACTCGGGGAGCTGCTCTGGCCTGAATTACGGATCTTTATTACTTCCCCTCCTGGCCTGGAAACCTCTTGATAAATTCATTGAAATTCTGGGTTTCCCATGAAGGTATCACAGTAATGTCAGGGAATCCTGTGTTTGTTCAGGATCCTGTCTCATCTCCAGCCTCCAGCGTAAGGAAGTTACTGTGCTGATCCCAGCAGGAAAAAAGTAGGATTTGATAAAGTGCTCTGGCATGGGAACCACACAAGCTACATGTGTTCCTACTGTATCCCTGTGCTTTATTTTATTTTCTAACTCTTCTGAGCTGGGCTAATCTGCAAAATGGAGTGATATTTTCAGGGAAATGCTGCAAGTCCTATGCTAGGCACGTTTGTGGAAATCCTCTCATTTTTACAAACCTAAGTCAAAAAACGGAGATGCCAACAAATTGCCTCGAGGTTGAAAGTTGTTCCCATCTCGTGTTTTCATCTGGGTCATTGCTGAAAAAATAAAGAGATATATATATGTAATATGACAGGGGAGTGGGGTAAATGTGAGGCCACAATGCACAGATGCAGATTGGGATCTAAATACCTTTAAAGTTCAGGAGTGCTCTGTATCCTGGGAGCGGGTTCAAAGCCGTCTCTGGGTTCCACAGCCCCGTCTGCTGTACTTGTTGCTGTACCTGTCTGACTTGCACAGCGACCAGGGGAATATCTCTCTCGAAAGCCTCTCATTAGAGAAAATATGAATTACAGAAAGTAACTCAATACCTACCTAGGCTCCTTGCCATACTGCTTTCCCACTTTCTTCAAAGGAAAGGTATCCTGTATTTTGTGTGGATTCAAATCAACACACAAAGGAAAATATGCATGTTTCTGAGCCCAGCAATCAGCTGGGAATCTGCACTGAGGGAGATGGAGAGATGCTGACTGCAACAGAGTCGGGTCAAAAAGTCTCTGTCTTGATTTGCTGCTAGTATTTTCAAGATCAAATTTTGTTTTAGTAGAAACAAAAAAAAGGTAGGAATTTTATGGAGCACTTGTCTGGTTGTGAAAGGTGTGCAGGCTGATGGAATGGCTTTTATTGCTCTTCAAGGGTGATGGAGCTCGGAGCTGGAGTCGTTTTACGGTCCCATCGTTGGTGCTGGTTTGTGGCATATCCCAGGACTCTTCTTAGGTGCTCTTGTAATAAACACAAACACTGGGGACAGTAATAACTGCACGTGTGCCTCAGTAACTGGGAGCTGTGAGGTCTGCAGAGCTGGATGACTTGTGTGTGTGTGGCTGAGCAGTCTCTGGGCTCCCGAGCAGAGCGGGATCCGCGCTGGCCCCGCGCGTTATTGTGCACCTCGGGATACCTGGGGTCTGAAAGGAAACTCTTTTCTAACAAATCAATCTCTGCACTCCCCATAAAGTGCCCTGCGTTTGTTTGCAAGGCTTCTGAGATGTGTTTCATGGTTTGAATGGGGCCATTAGGAGAATCCCCAGGAGCTCCCGGCGGCTGCAGCTGAGGCTGGGCTGGAATCGCTTCCCCAGGATGCGCAGGCAGTGAATAGCTGAGCTCTGCTCCACTCCCAGCCTGGAGTGACCAGCTCATGACAGCACTAATTAAGAAGCAGACAACTCTCACTTTCAAAGCAAAGCTGCTGTCAGCAGGAGAAGGGAGAAATCCCTTTCCCTTGGCAGGAGGCTGGTTAGTGGGACAACCACTGGACAAAACCAAGGAAGCACAAAGCGCTCAGCCTGGCTCCCTCCATACAATGGGACGTGGGTCTTTGAAATGTAAAAGTTACCTTCCCGAAGAGGAGAGAAGTGGTGAAGAACAGAACCAAATTGCACTGCTCTGATCTTTTATTTTATTTTTTTATCAAGGCTGTTTAAGGATCTTTTGATCTCACTGATGTATTTATTATCACGGACTATTTGTCTGCAAATAGTCTAACACTAAGCCAGGTTGGACCAGGTGAGGTTCAGGTTGGATATGAGGAAAAATTCCTTCACTGGAGGAGTGGTTAAGCATTGGAACAGGCTCCCCAGGGAACAGTGGAGTCACCATCCCTGGAAGTGTTCAAAAATCGAGTAGACCTGACATTTTTGGTATGGTTTAGTGGCCAAGGTGGTATTTGGTCCAAGGTTGGACTCAGAGTTCTTGGAGGTCTTTTCCAGCCTAAATGTTTCTGTGAGTCTATGAATGGTGGCATCACTGAGATCCAAAGAGAATTCCCTTTGTGCTGCAGGACCCTGGGGGTTTGTGGTGTGAGACTGGGGGCGCAGGCCCCATCAGAGGTGAAAGGACCATGAACCAGGAGCTCACTGCTGATAGTGGGGCAGTGGGATGGGGCTCCCCAGGACGTGCCTCTGTCTGAGCTGAAGGCAAAGCTGTGATCAGCAAATTAACTTTTGGTGCCAGAGGAGATTTTCCCCTATTCCCTGGCTTCACATGGAGGCACCACAAAGGAGCATCAGCTGAGATCACCCTGGTGTTCTGGCTGTGAGGGCCAAGGACAGAACAGCACCTCCCAGGAACCTCGGGCTGGAGGGGCTTTGTCCCAGACCTGCTACTTCTAAAAGTGAGGTTTAGGTGAGTTTTCAAAGTGGAATTCAAATTCTTGCCTGGCCTCTCTGGAGCATTAAATGTTGCTGAGCCAAATCCCTCCCCTGATGCAGCCCCGTGTGCAGGATCACCCTCTGAGGGTCCTGTGGGACGACAGGAGCAGCAGACCTCCTCAAACAGGTCATAACTGAGGTTTACAGGGACTCAACCCCAGAATCCCATGTTCATCACCCCAAGGGATGTCAGTGGGTCCCTTTTCCCCTCAGTCCCGTGACCTGTGTGCAGGTAATCAGAGAGGGAGGCGGTGCTAATTAACCCCCTAACGTGGGGCCAGGGAAGTTTCACCTGGAATATCCATCCCCCGAGCACCTAAAGAGCAGAACAATGTCAACAAATTGGACAGGATTCAGAGAAGAGCAATAAAAATGATGAAAGGGCTGGGCTGATTTATGAGGAAGGATTAAAAGAGTTACACATGTTTAGCTTGGCAAAATGATGACTAAGGGTGGGATACGGTGTCTGTCTGCAAGTGTGAGAGGGGTGTGAATACCCCGGGAGGATGGGAATTATTTAGCCTGGTTCAAGTGGGAGTAATAAGATTAAATAAAGGAAATAATCTTTGTGGCTGGGTAGAAGGAAAAATTCTTCAGAGTTAGAGCCCAGTTCCCATGTGGAACAATCTCCCAAAGGAAATAGGTGAAGCCTCAGGACCTGAATGGTTGGAGGGGAATTAGGGGAGCAGAGCACCAGGGAAAACAACACATGAGGTGGAAATGCCAATTCCTGTGATTCCAGCCGTGCCATGAGAGCAGTTAGGACATTTATATCCAGCCATTGGCCAGTGCTTTGATGTGGGCAAGAAAACAGAGGGGGCAGAGGGGAAAAAACCCCAACCAACCCAACAAAACTTGTACAAATTTTCTACATACTTAAAACTGCGAATTCAAAAGGGAAGAAGCTCAAACCATTAATGCAAGCTTCCCAAAGAGTGCCACTGCCAGGGAAGGGTTGTGAAATCCCATCCCATGGCACGATGGGGGAAGGAGTGACCTCCTGCATCCAACGGTGCTGTGAACACAGCCCTGAGCCCCTGCGTGACAAACCCGCTGAGGATTGGGTGGGAACCAAAATAAAGCCATTATCAGGCTCCCAGTCACCCTAATGGCTTCTTATTTCCACAGTGCCTTGGCTAACAGTAATTAAAAGAAAAAGGTTTTTCCCCCTGTAATTGTGAAAAGAAGTAAAAGAAAAAGAAAAAAAAAGGTAATAATATGAAGAGAGCAACTCCACGTTACAAAACAAGAACCATATGTTGACTTATCATGGGAAATATGTAAATACAGGCTCGAGCTGATCCGGAGCACATGTTGTTAGTCATGAAGCAGCTATTTAAAATTCCATGGCTGGATCATTAACTTCACAGTATCCTTTATGGAAGACAACAGAGGGCAAATAATCAGAGTGGCACTGAAAATAGCCTTTTTCTGAAGAAATCTCGTTTAGCAGGGTTTTATAGGAAGCCCTTTGTGATCTGTCAGCTGAATCAGAGCAGGGCGTCCTGTGCATGGGTGAACTGGGCTGGCTTTCTGCTGCACCAGTGCCATGTCCTGGCTCAGGAATTCCCTTTGGACCCTCGGGAATGGTCCATTCTCATCCATCTGGGAGCAAAACAGCCGCAGGAAGCGCTGACTGAAGGCTCAGCCCCAGGTCCCGTTTGAAACGTGGTTTACCTGGAAGGATGTGCTGATTGATCATACAGAGGAAGGTTTGTCCTGAGGTTTCTCTAAAGCTGTGGCTGTGCAAAGCTGCTGTTCACATCTTTGCTTTGCTGCATATTTTCTTAGTCATGGCGGGCAGGTCACTTCTGCCTCTCATCTCTTTCTTTTCTCAGTCGATCCAGACAAGACGAGTTCTCTCTGGGGCCAGCTGTGATCAAAGGAGGGCTAGATTGAAAGAGATTCCATAATTAGGAAAAAAACTCACAAAATGCAAGAAAGAGATCCTGGACCCCAGAGAAGGCTCTGCCTTAAGCAAACGCTTTAGAGCAGTGAAAGGATGGATTTAGACTAACACCATCGATGGGACCAGCATCGCCTCATCCCTCCTGGGCTGTACAAGGACAAAAACCTCCCAGAGCCTGTTCCTGTGCCCCTGTTTTGGTGTTTTTGTGCAGCAGCATCTGCAGAGAGGCCTGGGCAGAGGCAGGCTGCAGGGGTTACATTGCCAAGCCTGTAAATTGGGACCAAACCCGTCGGCATCCTCCGTTTCCATCCCAGAACGCTGGCAGGGAGCAGCCTTTTGCAAAAGTCCTGATTTGCACATGCTTGGGTATTGCTCAATGGCTTAAAAAAAATAATTAAAAAAAAAAATCTGTTTCTGTGTCATCCTGGAGAAAATTCAGCTTGGTCAGATGAGAGCTCAGCAGTGCCCAATGTGAGCTCCCGTTCCAGTGGCAAGGGACCCCATGGATATCCCCAAACAGGGATTTGGGTACTGGCTGCTCTCTGGGAGACGCTGTCAGTGGTCCGTGGATTGAACTTATTTTGGTGGAGATAAGGGCTGAGTTCAGCACCAGCTCAGGCCCCACCACAGCCTCTGTGTCCACGTACCTCTGGGGCTGCTGAGAAGTGCCACCAGCAAGAGAGACCCCCTGGTATTTGGAAAGGCCTCTACAGACTTTATTATGGGGCAGAAGAACCTGCTTAACATGATTTCCCCACAGATTTAAGTATTTTTGCTGTAATTTGGAGGGACAGAAGGAAAGGGAACAGCTTTAATCACTTGCTGCTGGGGCAGCAGCTCCTGGGCAGGTGTGACTTGGCCAAGATGCTTCAGATCTGCTCTTGGCATCTTCAGTGAGTGCCCTGACACCCCCAAAGCTGCCCCAGCATCACTCCCAACCCCTCATCCCTCCTGCAGCGCTGAGGGCATCACCCAAACCCCCTGAGCCCATGTCCCCTGCACGGGTCAAGTGGCACCGATGCCATCTCAGGGCAAGGCTGGGGATCAGAGCAGACAAGCAGCACGAGGACAGGGGAAGAAAGGAGTCTGGGGGAATCAAAATCATCAAAAAGTTGTTGGAAGGAGGGAGAGCTGAAGGAGAAGCTTAAAGGAAGCCATTAATATTAATTCATGGAGATAACAGGAGTTCAATGACCGCATGAAAGAGCAGAGAAATGACAACTGTAAGTGCAGGAGCCACCGAGGCAGAGGGGAGCTGCTCTGAGATGCTCCACACTGAACAAACTCCAGAGCTGTACATCTGGAGAGCTGCATCTGGCCTTGGGGAACTGCAGGGGACAGGGGCTGATGTGACAGGGGAGATCCAGGAGAAACAGGGCTGCAGAATGCCTGTGCCAGCCAAAGGGGTCAGCTTTTTAGGGTGTCTCGGTGCTCTCGACTCAGCCATGCCCTGACCCCAAGTTACAGCTCAGAGTTCAGGTTTCCAGCTCCCCTTGTGCTGGATGAGACAGGGGAGCAATCAGTGGTCCCAGGGACACCCTGCCTGTGCCCCACATTAATGGTTAATTAATTGTTAATTATGTGCAGACCTGGGACCTGCTGCACTGGGGCAGCTCCAAGCCCCAGGGATGAAGCCAATGAGAGGTGAGGTCTGGTAGTGACGATCATCTCCTCCTAGAAACCCACCCAAAACAGACCCCAGCCTCTCCTGAGAGTGCACAGAGCCAGGCTGGAGGAAAATTGTACCTCCCAGCAGGGTCAGCTCAGGGTTTGCTTTACTTCACCACCAGGTCAGGTGCCTGAATTGCCACGTGCAGGTGTGTCATCCAACCTGCCCCTTGCTTTGTCCTCGCAGAGTGCCCAGCTGTGAGGCTCCAAGCCTCCAGGAGAGCCCTGCAGAGAGCTGCTGCCCCTCAGTTTTAGTGTCTGATTTCCTTCTGGCTGTCGGGGCTCTGTGTCTTGCTTATTTTTCATCTCTGTTATTGGCCTTGTGTTCTGTTCAGCCCCATCAGTTATCCCAAAAGAAACATCGCTCCCTTTTTATCATCATTAGGATTTAAATCATTAGGATTTTCCTGTGCTTTTGCTGTTCATGTGGAAGTCCAGGTGGGGTTTGGAGGAGTGATGAATGGATCTGCAGGAGAGCATTTGCCACGCTGGGGACCAGGGCCTGGTGGGTGGTGCTGTCAGGAGCATGTCCCCACTGTGTCCCCATCGTGTCCCCACCGTGTCCCCACCCTGTGCCAGGCACTGCACCCACCCTGTGCCACACCCAGCCCAGCCTGGATCACAATCAGTGTCCTGGCTTTATTCTCCTCTCTGTGCATGTTCAGTTTAAGTGGGAATCACAAAACTGTCATCTTCTGTCTGCCCAGTGCTTGAATTGACAGCCTAAGCCTGGCTTATTTTATGCCTCTTATTAAATAACTCGAGAGTAACTTTGTTAAAACAATATATAGCACACAAACGCAGCAATTCCCCAGCCAGGCAGTGCTGGAAGGGTTCCCATTGTCCCTTTTGCAGCAAAAGCACACGAAAAATGCAAAAAGTTCACAAATATGAACCTTGGGGCATGTTAGCCAAAGCAACCAGCCCCAGCAGGGTTCTGAGTGGGGCAGGCTGTGTCTGTGTGTCCCTCAACCCCAGGTGACAGCAGTGGGTGGCTGCAGTGCTGACGGGGTTGGGATGACTCAGGGGTGATTTGGGGCAGGGATTTGCATGGCAGCCCAATTTTGGGGGCCTGTGGGGCACAGGACCTTCTTGAGGAGCTGTGGATGAGCAGGCAGGAAGCTGGAACTGAACCTCTGGCTTCGGGGTCTCCTGATAACAGAGTTTGTTTAAACTTCCATGATATTTTGGGAGGAAGCAATATTTGCTCTTTTGTTGGGGCTTTTTTTTTTTTTCCTTGTGTTTTGACAGTTTTGTTTCACTGGGGCACTTTTATGAGGAGCATTTTATTATTTTACTGTGTTATTCATCTGCATTTTAATTGCACACAATAAAACTTGAAAGCTCCCAGCAGAGAAAATCCTATAGTACTTCCCATCCTGTCCCACTGGGGATGAATTGCTGGGGTCACTTCGTTTGTCAACAAACAGGGCTGAGGCCTTTGTAAGAAACACTGATTTTCCTGAACTATAAAAGTGACGACTTTTAATTGGTGTTGTCAAATGGTTAAATTTGACCTGCCTTCATTTGGGTGTGTTTGGAATGGAGCTGGTATTGTCTGGAGGCAGGATGAGAGAGACCAAGAGCACCAAGTGTTCTTGGTGAAATGCATCATCCCAAAATCCCTGATCTTGGTGAAATGCATCATCCCAGAATCCCTGATCCTGGTGAAACATGTCATCCCAAAATCCCTGTTCTTGGTGAAATGCATCATCCCCAAATTCCTGATCTTGGTGAAATGCATCATCCCCAAATCCCTGATCTTGGTGAAATGTATCATCCCAAAATTCCTGATCTTGGTGAAATGCATCATCCCCAAATCCCTGATCTTGGTGAAATGCATCATCCCAAAATCCCTGATCTTGGTGAAATGTGTCACCCCAAAATCCCTGATCTTAATGAAACGTGTCATCCCAAAATCCCTGATAAATGCCAAGGGAGGATCCTGCAACAGCTCCACTCTGCATCCTGTGTCCTGCCCCACAAGCACTGCTGGATTTTGGTTAACTCTGCAGAGAATTAGCTAAAACCCCTTCACACTCACCCAGTACACCTGGGTTTGTTCTCTGATCTCCAAACCCCAAAATTCCCAGCTAACAGCTTTCTGGGTGAATCCCTGAAAAGCTCCCCTGTGAAGCTCTGGGGCATTGGAGAGCATTCCCCATGCAACACGGAGCAAGTCCAGGGGCTGAGCCCACCCCGAGCCTGGTTCCTCACCCACCCAGACCCACCAGAACCAGCTAATGCTGCAGAAAACAACCCAAAATTTGTCTCTGTTTTAGAGTTCAGACCTTCAGGTCTCTGGGCACAAACCATGGAGCTTGTGTTGGTTCCCTCACAAGCAACAGCTCACATCAACATCCTGTGCTTGAAGGATTTTGGTCTGTAAATCACTTTACCCTCCACCTCTCTGTGGCTCTTCCTTGCCTGAAAGTCTCTTTCTTAGTGTAATTATTAAAGGGAAAAAAAAAAAAAAAAGGAAAGTTAAAGTTTTCATGCAGAAAGGGAAGCAGCTCAAATTGCATCCTGAAAAAAAAAAAAGGTATTCTTCTATGAAAACATCATCCCTCCATTCCTCCAGCCCGCCCCCAGCTGATATTTAAGGGATCAGAAGCAGCATTGCAAGGCAGCATTTAAACCAGCCCAGCTCCATGTACTCCTGCACCTGTGTTTCTCATCAAACCTGCTACCAAAAGGACTGGTTAAAAGTGCTTTGATCTGACTTTAAATATCCCCAAACATCAGGAACTGGAGGTATTTTAATCTGATTTTACTGGAACTGCGCCGATTTAAGGAAAACAGAGCCCAAAATTAAGTTCATATTTTCCATCAGTCCCTGGGGTTGGGAAGGAGATTTTTGCTGGGAGTGGGAATGGCAGCAGGACAACTTCAGCTCTGCCCTGTGGCTGTGGCTGGTGGCAGGAGCATCTTTGGAGCAGCACTTTGCCATCAGCTGTGCACAGGGAGAAATTTCCTGCTCCATAATTTTTTTTAGATTTTTTTGTGTTTTTTTTTCCTCTTCAATTTCTTCCCCCACTGCATTTAAAATCTGAGTTTATCTCTGTAAGTATAAAGCAGGTGACACATTTTCACATCATTCTTCACAGCAAACATCTCCTCTGTTTAGAGGATGCTCTTTCTCGTCCTCAGGTTTGAACACGGCGACTCTGATGCAAAATCCTGAGTGTGATTTAAATGCTCAGGGCCTGATCTCACCTCGACCTGCCCTACTCCATCACACACACCCTTTCCCCTTGAGGAAGTCCTAGAAATCCTCTCTCCATCCTTCCCCATCCTGCTGCAGCTTGCAGCCCTCTGAGCACGGAGAGGTTCTCTGGAGCATCTCTCGTTAGCTCCCAGCCACGTTTGTAGAGCAGGACCCAGCCAGAAACTCAAAGAATCCCCCGTTTGTTGCCTCACATCCCATTTTCCCTCCCCTCTGATGTGCTGGTGTCAGGGCTTTGCCATGACACTATTTTTAGCTCTTTCTGTCTGTGTCAGAGGCACCGATGTCACCTGGCAGCACCCCCGTGACTCGGGGCTGAGCATTCAGCCTGGAGAACAGCTTTAATAAGGAGTTGATTCTCAGGCTACCTGCTCAGCAGATGTTTCTGTTTGTTTTGGTTTATGTTTACTTTAATTCTGCTCCTAATGTGCCTTTTATAACATCTTCTGGCAGTACTTCTAGACCCCTCTGTTGTTAAAGGCAGAGCCTGGGCGGCTCTGAGCCGTGTTATCTTCAGATCTCTGCAGTTAGACTTCAGAACTTGCTAAAACACTCAGCTGCAAGCTTTTTTCCCAGGAGAGCACAGGATTTTCCCAGTGCTCCCGTGTGTCTGCTCTCCTTGCCCTTGCAGGAATTGTGGCATCTTGCTGTGAGCAGCCCAGCTGCCCCTTCAAAGCACAGCTCTTCCCCAGCCACGGCCAACAGCCCCAAGCTGCAACACGCTGCAGATTCCCCCTCACTTCACTCCTGGATAAAAACCCTTGATTTAAAAAGTAGGATTTTTTTTTTTTTTTGGAGAAATGGGGCTGTCTGAAGGAGAAAGAGATGTGTAAGCACAGAAATAATGAGCCTGCTCTAGGTGTGGTGGTGGGCTCATCAAAAATAAGACGCGTGCCCAGACAGGGCAGGCTGAAGGATTATCTCCCATCCTGAGGGGAAAAAAAAAAAAGACTTTTGGTTTCCCAGTGGCCGATTGTTTGGCTGGACATTGATTGAGAGCTGAGGCTCAGATAAAGGCTCGAGGGCTGGTGATAATATCAAAAAGGCAGTCAGAGTCTGGGGCCAGCCAAGTTGTCATTTCCTAATTCTGCTGCTGCTGTCATCCAGCCTTCTGGGGCACTGGAGAGTCTGGAGTGAACTGTTAAAAAGTCTTTAAAAAATCATGGCAAACTCTTATTCCAGAGTGGTTCTCTCCACCACAGCCCCAGCTCAGCCTGCTCTTGGATATTGTGCTAAACTTCAGCATTTGATCAAAAAAAAAAAAAGGAATAAAAAAAAGAAGATAAAACACCTAGGTAGAAATCAATGGAGCCTTTAAAGGCTGTGCTGTGAAAAAGGCTGCACTTCGCTGTTGTCTTTCTGAACCCTGTGAAATGCTGGGAAACTGTTTTTAATAAACAAGAGTTCAAACAGTGGGGCTCCGTAGCCAACAGTCACGCCTTAAACTCTAAACTTTACATGAAAACTCTCAGATCCCTTTGAACTCTTTTTTTTTCTTCCCTGGCAGAGGATTCCAGTGTTTATGCATTTTTTTGAGATTGCTGGCGGGATCATGAGGAGGGTTTTAATATTTTTTTTAAACAGTCTCCTGCCTTCAGAAACCATTAATGCCCACTAAGAAACATCAAGGCATTGCTTTGAAGTGCCTTCTGGCTACAGCCCTCTTACACTCTTTGGTTACTGTGCAATCAAATAATTAAATGGAGTCTAAAAAAATTGTTTTACCTGGTAATTAAACACCCCACACTGGACAGTTGCGAGGGGTTTTAAAGGCATTGCAAATCTACAAAGACTTGAAACACAAAAGCACTACATGCTCCTAGAATAAGTGAGTAGACACTTTCTCCCTGCTTTGGCAACCTTTCACACTGAAAAGGTGAGAGCTCTCCTTCCTCTTCCCCTCGCATCCAAGGTCAGGGCAGCGAATCCCAAAGGAAAAGGGCAGAGCAGAGAGTCATAAATTAGCAAAGCTAAACTCTTNCTTAACTTTTTGAACTTTTTTTTTTTTTTTTTTTTTTTTTTTATTTGTTTGTTTGCTTTGGAATAAACAGCGAGGAAGAAAAAAGCTGGAAATGGTATTTTGGCTACTCCATCAAATGTTGGCTGTGGGGCCGGCGGCCATCCCTTGGGCCATGGATCCCATTTGGACAGGGCTGTGTCTGCAGGCTCCGGGTGTTTGGCTCTCGGGAATGCCAGGATGGGAATGCCACCCGTGCCCACTGCCACGGGCACACCAGAGCATGGCAGGACTCATCCTCCTCTGCAAAGCTGGGCAAGAGCAGCTCGCTGACAGCTTCCAAAGAGCGGGGCGGGGGCTGCCATGGGTGTGTGGGAGCCGGTGGCCAATAATAATTCCCTGTCTGGGAGGAGAGGGAGAGGGAGAAGGCCAGGGCCACCTCCTCCGCTCCCGCGGAAACTCCTCTCCCTTTGGATGGGAGCTTTCTGAAACCTGCTTGCTTCACTTCCCCGAAGTTAGCCGAGAAAGTTTTGTCTGGTTCCAACCTAAATTGGCTCTTCCTTCCTGGAGCTCTGCTTTGATCTGGGCATTTGAATCTCAATGCGAAACCCCGGAGCTTTGCCTGGTTTTGCATGGCAGCACCATGGGGAGGGTTTAACCCCTCCCCAGCTGTTCCAGCCGGAGTGGCCTCTTCACTGACCATTCCATCAGCTGTCCCCTCGTTATTCCTGAACCCTCTTTGGATACCAGCTGGTTTCACAGCATCACTCCCAGGAGCAGTGTCCCTGGGATCCCCAAACCTGGCCTTGGCCTCTGTCCTGCTGGGGCTGGTGGAGGGGGCTGGGTTGGTCCCTGCAGGTGAAGACCCTCAGGTGCTGGGTGATCCTTTCACCTTTGTACCTGCAGAGGAGAGACGTTTGCTGTGGAATGTTTTGGAAAAGGATGCTGTGTTTGTAGAGATACCAGAAACCTTTAGGGACAGGAGGGTTGCAGGAAAAGAGCTTTGGAAAAGGCACAAACCTTTTGTTCCGAGCTCGGCCAGGCGAGCGAATACTTTGAAGGCATGGAGGGATTTTGGTGGACTCCATCCTGTCCCTGTTTCAGGGCTGGATGAGACCTTGAATCGTGGAGTTCGAGGGAATAAACTCCCAGGGCAGGGGGGAGAAAACAACTTCAGAGAGACCTGAGAAAGGCTGGGGGCAACTGGACATGCTCCTGATCCCAGCAGCTGGGAAAAGGAGGGAGTTTTTGTGGTACTTGACCAAGGCAAAGCATCCTCCCTTTGCTGGTCAGCTCCCATGCTGGGGCAGGGCTGAGGGTGCAGCCCTGAGCGTGGGGGAAAGGGAAGAGCCAAGGTAGGGCCACCCCTGCCACGCTTCCCGTTTATCCTTTGACTTTGGAAGGATTTGGGGGGAAGGAGAGCTCGCTTGGAGCCAGCACAGCAGAAGCAGGAGGAAAGGGAAGGCGAGGAGAGCTGCCAGGGCAGGGGAGAGGGAGCAGGGAGCCGGGAGTGCCGCGACTGCAGATGAGGAGCAGCGCGGGCGCCGTGCATGAGCAATGACGAGGCGCTGGTTTCAAAGCAGGACGAGCTGTAGGGTTCAGAGATGTTCCAGACTCCTGCGGGGCCCAAGACAAATGTTGAAAGCCAGAATTCCCAGAGGGTCTTTCTGTTTTCTTTTTAAAAAATAATAATAATAAAAAAAGAAGATCTACCTGTCAAATCTTATCATGTGAAGAGCTGAATTAAGGAAGGCAAGACTTAATGGGCTTTCTTCCCTAAAAATAGATCTTCTCATGAAAGAGATGAAGGGCATTGCCCAGGGAGGTCAGCCAAAATTGTCTGAAATTATGCTATCACCTAGATCTGATGTCCAAAATTAGCCTCCTCTCTCACTCTGCGAGTTCAGTGCTCCCTGAAGATTAAACGCGCCACAACACTCATTTAATTTAAAAGAGAGGCTAAAACATATGGCAGGCCATGGTTTAAATGTTAGAATCCTGGGACTCTTCATTATGATTAGTAACATGCTAATGAGGGCGAGGGGGAGAGGAGTGGATGTGCAGGGCTGTGTGGGGAGGCTGCGGGCAGGAATCGGGGACATCGCTGGGAAGAGTGGAAAGGACCTGAACCAGAGCTGCTCTCACCATCCAGAACTAGTCTGATCTTTTTTCAGAAGAGGAAGGAAGATGATTTGCCTTAAATAATTCTCCAGCCTCCAGTGTGTGGGTGTTTTCTGGGCTCTGTGATTAAGACAGAGCGTTTGAAAGCAATGGGATAGGAACCTCATTTAAAGGCAGTGTGCTCCTTCCTTCTTTTTTTTTTCCTTTTTAATTAATCTGAGGTTGCTACCGGAATGGAGTAGTTGGATGAAGGTGTTTGAGGAACACGAGGTTAATGGAAGGTGAAAGAGGAAGGGAATACAGTTGCCAATACGAGGCAGGCAGAGTGTGAACCAGCAGATGCTCCAGCCCAGCTCACTGGTGGCTGAATCGTGGAGTTAGAGGGAATAAACTGCCAGGGCAGGGGGGAGAAAACAACCTCAGGGAGACCTGAGAAAGGCTGGGGGCAAGGGGACATGCTCCTGATCCCAGCAGCTGGGAAAAGGAGGGAGTTTCTGTGGTACTTCACCACTGCAAAGCATCCTCCCTTCACTAGTGCCTTTCAAAGCAACGTGTCGTGTCTCTGTTCATGAAGGAACAGGGGGTTTTATTTTTTATTTATTTTATGTTGTTTCAAGCTCATGATCTCGAGGGCAATTTTTGGATGTTTTGCACCGTTTGGGTCAGGGGATGCCAAACATTCAGTGTAGAGAAAGAACAAAACTTTATCTCACTGTATCTGCTGTGATCAACCCAAGCCGGAGGAGAGGCCCAGGAGCAAGGGCTGGGAAGTTTTGTGCATCCAAACGCAGCCTGGTTTTTGCTGAGGAAAACCAAGTTAAGGCTCCCAGGGTCCTTGTCCCCACTCAGAGAGGAGAAGCAGCCCTGCAGCTGTCCCTCCCCACTCAGCCCATCCCCACTCCCCACTGCTTCCAGCCTTCATTTGGGATGGAGCAAGACCATTGTGGCTCATCGCCACACACCCCAACCGATTCCAGCTGTGAAACACTTGGGAAAGTGTTTCTTTTTCCCAAAAAAAAAAAGCCTCAGGGCTGGCTTATGATTCCCAGCCTCCAGGCTTCACATCCCAAATGCTCCCAAGGACTGTTAAAGGTCCATCAACACATTTGAGTTGGGCAGTAAGCAGGGCTGGTGTTTTTGTTGGATGGTGACCCGGAGCCAACACTCGGCTTTGAAGCTCCTCTGGCCACCGCTCACCCCGGCAATTATCCACCACGGGCAGAGGCCACCTACCTCTGTGGGTGCTCTGGGGCTTCAGGAGCGTTTCCAGGCCGCTTTGAAGACAAAAACTGTGCTAAGTGTTAGGAATTAGTGTGATTTGAGCGTGTGGAATGGCTGGGGATCCCTCGCTGCAGCGCTCAAGCCCGGCTCAAGTTTGCTCCTGCAGAGCAGAGCTCTTGTTATTGATGCTTCTCCTCTGCAAGGACCCAAATCAGAACATTTTGGGTCCTACCTCTGAAAAAGGACACAAATTTGGGACATTTTGCATCCCTCCTCTGGTAAAAGACCCTAACTGGGACGTTCTGTTTCTTTCCTCTGGAAGGACACAAACCGGGACATTTTGGGTCCATCCTGTGGAAAAGGAACCATGACAGGGTATTTTGGATCCCTTCTCTGAAAAAAGACCTAAACAGGGATATTTTGCATCCTTTCTCTGGAAAAGGACCCAAACAGGGATATTTTGGGTCCCTCCTCTGTCAAAGGACCCAAACTGGAACATTTTGGGTCCCTGCTCTGGAAGGACCTAACACAGGACATTTTGACACCACAAGCAGCTCTGTGGGCACCTTTTTTCTGCATGAATTTACACAGTTTTTGTTAAACCTGAGAAATTTCAGCTAAACTTAAAAAAAAGCCCACTTGGGTCAAAATAAGGTTCTTACTCCCTCTCAATTTTCTGTACTGTGTAAAAAAAAATTTGGTTGGATGTTGCTTTCAAGCTGTAAGAGCAGAACTTTCCCACGCTGCCTCTCCATTTAGCAGGGAACATGCCAGACCTGTAATCACCATCTTTATCCCGAGACAAGCTAAAAAACAAAATGTTTCTGAACTGCTGAAGGTAGGTGAACATTTTTCAGAGTGTCACATATTAAGGTGGTGTCTAACAAGCTCCATGTCCCACTTATAATTGAAACAGAAGAGAGTATTCACTTTTCATTCATTTTAAAAAGACTATTCAAATACCCTTTCATCTCCACTAAACAGCCTGGCATGTATTTGAAGCCATTTTATATATTGTTTCTACAGACATCCAAAAAAACAGAGGTGAGTATTTTGGAACATTGATAGAAAGATGCAAAGGCTTGTGAGGCACTGAATGGCTTCAAGCTGCCTCAAACACATTCATCTTCCCAAGAAGAATTAGGCACAGTGTGATTCATTTTAATAGCAGAAGAAAAATAATACTACGATGTAGTGCTAAGTTCCCAACCTTTGATGGTAGACTAAAAAAAGAGAGAGAGGGGGAAAAAAAAAATCTTTCTTCCCTTATGTTGTTGAAGTCTCCCTACACCCATCCGTTATGTCCAGCTTATCAATTAAGATGAACCCCATGAACTTCAGATGGTTTTTTTAAAACAAGGCACCATCCATTTAAATGTGTAAAACTGCCTGCAGCTCCCTTGAACTGCAGGATTCAGTCCCCAGCTCTGTGTACTCAGTGTGAAGTTGAGCCCTTTGATACAAGTTTTACTGATGTTTTAAATGAAGTCTTCTCAAACACACAAAATAACCCAGATAATTTAAAACCTCATAGAAAAAATAGGGTGGAGAGAGGGGAAGAAGGAAAAAAAAAGCCCTAGTCAGTGCCATTGGCGAGGCAGCAGCAGAGGGCTGGCTCTGGTTACCAACAGGACAGACCAAAAGCAGCTCCACAATTGCTTTCCCAGGATTTCTTGCTGGAGCCAGGGAAGGTCTGGGCGACAGCTGGGAGACAAATCCATCCCCGGGATGGGCAGCCTCCCTCAGGAACAAATTAGGCTGGTTCAGCTATAAAATGGGGTTTGTGCCATGCACACGGGCGAGAGGACGGCGCACGGGGAGCAGCTCCCTGCGTGTGTCCTGCCCAGCAGCTCCCAGCACATCCCGCCCCAGCTCACCTTGGCCAACGTGGCCACCTGAGCCAGGGCTTCACAGAGCTGGGCTTTGCCCCCAGCGTCACAAAGCTGAGTTTACTCCGGCATGGGATGCAGGTGAGCAGTCCCAGCTCAATCACATCTGGGGAAGGCTGTGACCATCCCCAAAACCCACCACCAAACCCACCACCAAACCCACCACCAAACCCACCACCTCTGCCATGAGAGGAGCTCCAGTCTGGGGAACACCACATCCCTTTGGATGTCACACCCCAGCGCCATCAGGTGAGCTCAGCAGTGCACTCTTGAAGCAAGACCAGGCTGCATTTGCAGGTGAGTTACCTGAAGGAGCTGTAAATTATTTAATCCTCACACTGAAGAGCAGCTCCAGCCTTTGCCTTGCCTCCTTCCCAGCAGGAACAGCCCCTGCCAAGGCAGGGAGGGAGAGGGCTGAGCTCACCAGCTCTTCCCAACTACCACCACAGATGAGGAAAAATCCCTTTTGAGGCATTAAGGGTGAAAAAAAGTCAAGACAATATTAATTTGAAAAATATAAAATTTTAATAAAGGCTACATCTCTTAATTACAATAATTATTGTACCAAGTAATTTTTTTTTAAATGAAACTCTTTATAATGCATAATTTACAGTATAAGTAGAACAAAATGCCATGGCAAAAGTCATGAGTACAGGACTTGTAATAAAAGGCATAAAATATATTTATACATAAACCCCTTAAACAAACAAGGGAAAGCTTGAACCCTGAATATAGGGCGACGCATGGTCTGTAACACCATGCAGGCACAGGTACTGTACTGATTAAATTTAAAAAACACTAGAGATAGTGTATTAATATTTCCACCATATGTTTTCTACAATATATACAGACTTACACAAAGTAGCAATGGCAAACAGAATGCACAGATTAACTTAATCAACACAAAACCCAACTGTTGAAATGCAAGGTCTTTCTCGGGAATGGGTTGTTCTGCCCCCAAAAGCCAACCCCACGGGGCTCCAGAGCCTTCGCCCACATCTCCCACGGCCTCACGTGGGTGTTGAAGGGAAGGCAGAGAAAAACCCAACCGGAAAAACCCCAACCAAACCCCAGCACACAAGGACTCACACGCTCCACACCGAGCTGAACTCGCCCCGTCGCAGTTACAGGGCCTTGAAATACGAGTAGTGCTAACATTGAACAGCTAAAAACCTTAGCTCTGTGGGACCCACATGGGCTTTTAACCTCGTGCTGTGCTAAATACGGACATGGGAATGGGATGGCTCCTTCTACAGCTCTCCCAGGCTCGGGGCTTTGCTCTACCTTGGACACCACTGAGAGCAGCAAAGCAAAAACTTCACCCCGCCGAAATCCATGGACAAAATAACCTGCTGTTGTTGCTGTTGTTATATTGCATCTAAATAGAGTTAATGTTTAAGACCTTTATTTCAAATTAGAGCAGCATAGATTAAAATGCACTGGTCTCTAGATGAACGGTAGGACAGTATTTTTATTTCGGCTTTTATTATTATTATTATTATTAATATTATTTTTTTAGGAAAGTTTTATCTTCACTCGGAGAAATACTGGGCATGACCTCACTCCTTCCCTCCTCCCCCTTCAAAACAAAAAAAAAATCATCACGAAGGCGCTCATCGCCAAACTCCTAAATTTTAGATAGTGGGAAAAACGTAAAAAAATAAAATAATCCTTCCTCCCCTCACCCCACTTCCCAGCCCCTCTCTTCTCCATTGTTAAAGCAGCATATCCAAAAACTGGACTTAAGGGAAAACAGACTGTTCAATAAATATCAATAAGGATTACTGTTAAGGTAAGCTATACACAGTTTCTCTTAGTCCATAGATTTCAGATCCCCAGGAAATCATATATTATGTATGGAAGTCTCTCAAACACGGTCTGCATCTCCAATAGCCAACAGTGGTCATGTTTCTAATAAATAGTCCAGGGTTTTTCTCATCTCAGTACCCAACTCATGAATAATAAATGCCATTTTTTTCCTCTAAGGCTAATTCAGCAAAGTCTTCGTAGACTTCACTTTTTTTTCTTCATTGGTTCAAAACTTTTCCTTCAGAGTTTGTTTTTTTTTTTCTCTTTCCTTGTCATCACTACTGTTGTGTGTCCAAAGACTTTCCTAGCTTAACTTTTCTTAAGAAACGCAGATGCCATCAATCGATCCTTTCCACTTTCCCGAGGATCCTTCCTTCGTACATGGGCAGGATGGTTTCATCCTCCCAAACCTCCTCGAACACCGCGCCGCAGTCGAACTCGTCGCTGGCTTTTTTGAAGTAGTATCTGTGGGAAAGAGAATTAAAACACGGTTAAAAAAAAAAACAAACCCTGAAAGGTAAAAAGCAAAGGATGCTTTGCCAGTTCTTTTCTAACCACAACATTTCCAATTTCTCCCTCCTAAGGGATGTTCCTCCAGGAACACCTCAGGGGTGCTCAGGTCCGGCGACTTGAAAGCATCCCCGGGGCAGCAGGGATGTGATGGGATGGAAGGAGCAGGGCTCTGAATGTTCCTCAGGGGTGACAACAGCTTCTCCAGTGAGTAGATTACACACACTGGCAGTGGATATCCCCAGCCATAAAGAAAATTAGAAAGCGTGGTGATTTCTGGTCAAATATCTCATTTAAAAATAAATAAATAGGATTTCAAAGCCAAGCATTCTTAAGGTTCCCCTCTCTCCCCACCTTCTTTCTTTCATGTGTTTTCTTGTTTCAAAGCTGAAGCCCAACATTAAAATTAGCAACTGTTATTAAAAGGATGGATTAAAAGCAAACCATCCCAGCTTCCTGCAACGCAGGAGCTGAAACTCTGCGGTGTTCCCGCTGGAAAAAAACACCCCGGACTTGGAACAACCCCGCTCCTGGGTCCATGCTAAGTGGCAGAAACTCCTGCCTCTGCCTCCCAAGGCTGGGGAGCAGTGGGAGAGCCTGCTCCAGCCCCTGGGCCGTGACACGGGGAGGTCAAGTAGCAGTGTCCTGCATTCCTGCTCTTTTGCTCCGGGTCGTTAGATCATGAAGCCAACGCTCCCAGAGACAAAAAGCACCCCCACCCCTCCTGTGTCAAACAGTAAGGACCCCTCTATTATCCTGAATTAGACCGTTCAGCTTCTTGATTAAAGGTTCCTTTTATCCCGTTTGGAGCTTTCTTCCTTCTAAGGCTGCTTAATTGCATATGCACAAATGAAGGGCTTCCATTCAGAGGGGTAGCATTTAGGGAGTCTGTCCGTCTGCCGCCGAACACCTCCTTGGAGATGCCTGCTTTCCCTCGGAAAAGGGCTTTGCCATCTGATTGCCAGGGATGGAAAATATTCCATCAGANGGTTTGTAATTACGATTTTCTTTAGGATGGGGAAGGAAATCAAATGAAGCTCACTTTTACTACTAAAACTGGAAGAGCCACAGCAGGGCCTTGGAATCTGACATTTTTATTTAGTGACTTGTTCTATGGTGCATTTTTAAAATAGTCACATCACCCTGCAAACGTCTTTATTTTCAGGGTCCATTAAAATGATCTTGGTAGGTGGATAAAAGATCCCTCTTTTTGGTCAAAGAGATGAAACCGCCTCCAGTTAGTGGAGGTATGGTTAGGATGTATTTTTGTAAAGTCATTTCAAGCAGAACTGACATATGTTGCATCTTTAATGGCTCAGCAAAGAAAAAACATGTTATTTGAGTCCTTCAGAGCCTGCACTCATGGAAGTCAATGGCCCAACTCCCACCCACTTCCATGCTGCAGGTCAAGGCCACCATTCCCCAGGACAGCAGCCTTGAAATAAACCCAAAAAACCCAAGGAAAGTTTGAATGAATTACAAAGAACTTTCCCTTCCCTCTCCCCTGTCCAGATAACAGCCGCTCTTCCCAAGAACTTCCTCCCCAAGCCCAAGCCCTGGCTGTGTTTACAAAATTTTTATTTGAGAAAACACGCTATGACCTTTTACATAATTACAACCTTATTTCACAGAGAAACAGGGAAAAATAAGAAAAGGAGGAGGCAAAGCGAAAAGAAAAAAAAAAATCCACCCCCACAACATCTTCAAACAAGTCACTCTGCTCTTATTTGCTCAGCAATGGGCTTTCCATTGAAACATATTTTATGTGGCAAGCTTTGCTCCTTTTTTTTTTTT
>VWZT01015220.1:328250-341552 GCA_013397055.1 Pachycephala philippinensis
CGAAAGCAGAAAGCTGAACTGCCAACTCTTTCACATACTACCCACCAGATGAGGTGGGGCCTCTCTCCGGCAACCACTTAGCTCCAGAAATGATGTGAGGGTAGAAAAAGGCCACTCTGCTGGAAATTGTCACTCTTACACAAGCTGGCTCTATTCAGTCCCTGATCAAAGCACTGCCTTACAGAGAAAGTCGATTTGCACGCCCTGGGACAAAATAATCTAATTTACAAGCTCAGGCTATAGAACTTTCCTTAGGAAGGAAGGGGAAAAAAAAAATACCAAAAAGAAAAACCACATAAACCACCCCCCCCTTCCACCAGAAATATCATCTATGACTTCTTGCTGCTTAAGACAGCAGAAAGAGGAATTTTAGCATATTAATCTCAAGACAAGATAAGTTTATACTTGTCTGTGTAAACAGTTTATTCACTGCAGGAATCGAGAGGCTGCAAGTCAACTGAATTAGCAAGTCAGCGAGTTAATTTTCAAGAGCAGGGCAGCGCCGCGCATCGGATCCCCTCAAAGCCAGGCACGGATCTGCTGCCAATCCTCTCTTTGGGGAGATCCTGCTCCCCCCAGCTCACAGACACCCAGCTCTCAGCTGTGATGCTCACAAGGCCATGCCCTGCTCAGCACTGCAGGGGGATCAGGGTGATGGCCAGAGCCAAGGCTCCCACTAGACCCAAAGAGGACATCTCCACTTGGGATTTAACCAGTTAAGACAAATCCAGTGCCCCTGAAAACTAATTCACAGCTGGTTTCAGGAAGGACCAAGACATGACTGAGCACAAGCAGGGTTTTGGAACGATGCTGAGAACACGTGGCTCCTGCCCAACACCAAGCAGCACCTCTCCTCTGGCATCACCCTGGGATGGAAACGCTCTCTTCCCCTGCTCCCTTCCCTCCAGGTGTGCCTGTCCCCAGCCCCAGCATTTCCTCTGCCCACCCAGACCCTGCAGCTCCCGCCCGGACTCACCGGAAAATGAGGTAGAGAAACTTGACCGTTGGCCTTGACGCTCCGGTGCATCTCCCGCTGGAGCTGCTTCTTGCTCCCGATTCTGTACGGGGGGATCCCATCTCTGCACATGGAAGAGAGGCCACCGTCAGCTGGGGCTGTCCCCACGCTCTGAGACACTTCTCCATCCCCTCTGGAACCACCCAGGCAGCCGAGGCCCTCGTTCCCAGAGGTGCTGAGCCCTCTGGATGCCACCTGAAGCCTCAAATATCTGGCGGTGTGGGAAGTGCCTGTGTCACCAAAGGATGCACATGGATGTGCAGTAATTAAGCAAAAGCTGAAAAGCTGAAGGCAACTCCACTTGGGCAGACATCCAAAGATCCCATCAGCTTCACTTCCAAGGCCCTTCCAACACCAGGTTTCTGCTTCTGACCTTTAATTTTAGCTCTTTCCCCATCCAATTATGCTCTCTAGGACCACAACATTCCTCAAGCTCTGGAACACCCCGCGGAGTGCTGGTACAGTGGAAACAAGGAAGAGGCTGAGGATGGATGGCCATCCAGGGGCTGCTCCCCATCTCTAGACCCATTTAAGATCCAGGATGTTCCCCCTGCCCCGAGGCTGGCCGGCACAGGACACCTCGAGGCGTGAGCATGGCCACGGCCTGTCCCCTGGACAGGACACTGCTCCCCACAGCCAGCCCAGCTCCTGGCCAGGAAGCCACGAGGAGAGAGCAGGCCAGGAGCTCAAGGCTCTCCAGTGGGAACAGCCCCCTGCACATCCCACTCCAGGCACCACAGGGCATCTTCACCTGGCCACGCAAAGAATCACCCCGGTGAGGATGAAAGGGCCTCGCACAGACAGCGGGGCCAGCAGAGCGTGCCTGGAGATCCTGAATGTCTCATTCCACCACTTCCCTCAGACTGCCTCAGTAACCTTGATCTCCGGTGCCGTCCCTTTCATCCACCTGCCCCCACACCTGACTCATCTCCTGAGAGGAGAAAATAACTCCAGCCCAAGGAGGAGCAGACAACGCCAGCCCCACGCTGCTGCCAGCGTGGCACAGTGTCCTTGCGTGTCCCCTCCTGTGGCCACACTGATGGTGGGCACACACTGGCACACAGGAACACTCCCAGAGGCACCACGGCCCTCCCCTGCAGGAGCGTGGTCAGATGCCACCACTCAAAGCTTGAAGCAGGCGATGGCAGAGCTTTGTGAAGATCCTGGCCAAAGCCTTCAGTTGCCATTAAGTTGCTTTAATGAGCAAGATTAAGCTGCGAAGCCTGGAGTGAAGGATCAGAACAATCCCATCTTAATAAACTTGGAGAAATCTTTATAATAAAAACGAGCACGCTGGGAGGCCCTTGATGCCACAAGATGAGCACCAGCCTCCTCCAGACACAGTTTTTGAGCACATGTGACATGGAAAGTGAAAGGAGCTGATTGTCCCCATGTCCCCAGTGCACACCACAGGGCTCCAGGAGCTTTCTGGAGGAGCAGCTCAGCACAGAACAGCCAGCACAGCCACTGGTGGCCACCAAGCACCTCTCCACTGCTCCATGAAGAATTTCTGCTCCACAAATGGGCTTGGGGCACATGACATGTCTTAGTTTTGAGGGAGGATGGGGGAAGAGCAAATCTAAGGTGAAGACCAAACCACCCATACCTTCAGAGATGTGTTTGTTAACTGGGGCTTCCCAAGACAAGGGTCTCTTAGGGATGACCTCCAGCAGAGGCAGTACCCAGTAAAACAGGCATTTCAAACGTCAGTAAAAATGCCACCATAAGCATATGGAGCCATGGGGTGAATCCCATTAACACACTCAGAGGAAAAGGAGGAGTCCATGGAAGTCCAAGAGGCCAGATGGGGAGGAGCAGGGAAGCAGCTGTGTGTCCACCACAAGGGTACAACCAGGGACAAGAGGGACCCCTGCAGCCCTACCAGCACAAGATGCTGTCCTGAGCCCCTCTGCTGCGGCACACATCTCCTTGTGGGGTATCCCCAAGTTCCCAGTTCCACAGGGATCATCTCTGCTCCCAGGGACACTCCTGGGACAGGCCATGGAGCAGGAGTGGGGACTCACTGTAAAGGAGGAGCAAAAGCAACGCTGACCCAACAGCATGGGCTCCTCACTTAAAGATCTGCCCTCATTCAGGCTGATACAAAAACTGCTCCTTTCCCCTAAAATTCCTCTGGTTACAGCAGAGAGCCCCACATCAAACCTCCAGCTCCCTGCTTCCACAGCCCTGCCTTGGCAGAAGAGTTCTGCAACTTGTAACAATGTGCAGAATTAAAAAAAAAAGAATTAAGAAAACCCAGAGGTATTTCTCTGGGATGCGGAGGCTGCGGAGCAGCTTGGGAAAGTCAGCCTGGGGAATGGGAAGGGACTTTGGCAGCCACTTTGCTGAGTGCTGTCTAAACCCTTTCCTAAAAAACGGGGGGAAAGCAGACAAGGCCAGGGTCGAAGGGGTGACCAACGAGTGACCCCTGACTGCAGGAGGGACAGAGGGATGGAGCTGGAGCCAGGATGAGTCCAGTAAGAGATACAGGGGGCAGAGGGAGCCCTGATGCTGCAGCACATCCCCCAAACAGGAGAAAGCACCTTTGACATGAAAGGGCTGAACTTGGCCAGAGGTTTTGGGGCAGGCCAAGGGTTAACCCCAGCTCTCCAGGTGCCACCTCTCCCCCTGCTCCAGCAGCCAACATTTGCACTCACTTTCTTGGCTACTAAAAGCTTCGGGCCCAAGAGCTACAGAGTTGAGGCACTAAATAGTAGAGTTTAATTATAAACATTTCAGCTAACCAGGCTGGGGCTAAGCCAATCTGTTTCTGGGGGAAACACTAGTTTGAAGTCTTCTACCCAGTCAGCTGCCATTTAAGCTGAGCCAATTATCTTAGCCTTTTGACTCAGATGTGCCTGACCTAACCTGAATGTAGTTTTACTGCTGCTTTGAAATATCAGACTCATGCGCATATGCATTCACTCCCATCTTCATTTGGCAACGGCTCTGAAACAAGCCTCTGATCTTGCCAACATCAAAAGCCTGGTTTGTAAGATAAGGTAATATTTGAAGTTTGCTCAGCAGCATTCCCCTGTGTCCAAAGTAAATCCATAAATAAGATATAAGCAAATAAAAAAAAAAATCCCCTACCCCCCCCCCCAATCAAGAAATGGAAATAGAAATTTGCACGATGGTTTGTGGCTATTACAAAATATACAGGGACAGACTGATCCCTGGCTTCTGGAATAAAATAGAAAAGGCAGATTATGCATTATTTGGAGATTTCTCCTAATCCCAGTGCAGCTCAGACTTAGATTTATTTAAAAAAAAAAAAAAAAAAAGCTCCAAACTCACTTTACTGCTACGTCTGACAGACTTTTCCAGAACAAGTTTTTCCTCTTCAGTTGATACCAATATGAGCCAAAAGAACTAATTTGCATTTGCACTGCTGGAACAGAACAAGAACAAGCTCAGGTCCCCTTCCAGGGGGATAAAACCTGACAGGCTGAGCACCTGGGCTCAGCCAGGGTGGCTCTGTGCCCCCAAAACACTCCCAGGAGTGCCCATGAATCCCAACTGCTCCACAGAGATGCTGCCAGCACCCTTCTCCTCCGCAGAGGAAGTTTTACATCAGCCTTAACTTTAAGCCCAGCCTCCAGAACTGCCAGTTTACCTCTCCCACTTCCAAAAACACCCAGAACCCCGGTGCGCCGCCCGCTCCCAGCCCTGGGGAGCGTGGCCCGGGGGGTGCCGGGGATGGGACGGGCTGTGCAGCAGGAGGAAATCTCCCTTTCTGCCACCCCCGGGCCTCCCCGCCGCCCCCCAACCTGGAGCTGCGGGCAGTTTAATCAGCCAAGCTTCCCCAAACTCTCACAGCCTGCGCGGGCCATTGTTACGGCAGGAAAAAACAGGCAGCTCCTTTCAGGCGCTGCTTTATGGGGAGCTCCTATTCACTTGTTCAAGCAAATTTCAAAGCGGGCTGCTGCCCTCTCATCCCCGCTAAGCTCCCCTGGACTAACAATGGGCTGAAAGCGATTCAGTTAAGCCTTTCATCCACCATGCACTTTATTTCTCACTCAGTGCTCTCATCTGTATAAGGCCTACAATTGGCATTGCTGTGAAGAGAGGGTATAATCCTAGCCCTGTGAATCCCAAGTGACCCTACACTGGTCCAGAAATGACTAACCCAATGAATGCTCTGTTGACACATGATCACATACAACCAGAGCCAGTAAGAAGAAATAAAGAAGTCACCCTATGATTCAGCTCTTTTATTTAATGCCAATATTGTTCAATAAGGGAATCTACTGGGACAACAAACTATTTTTTTCCGTAATATCAGTTCAAAACACACATGTGCGTTAAAAAAAAAAATAAAAAAGAGCTTTTTGTTTATGCATCGAGGATTTTTGGTAAATCCTGGTCCCCGTTGGGCATCTTCATGCATGTTGACTTTAAAAACCCAGCATGAAAATCTCTCTGAGGAGCACACAGGGACCACTGGACATGTCTGACACAGATACTGGAAAAGTTTCAAGATGAAAGACCAGCAATGCAGCACTCTGCTTACAGGTGGGCTCTTCTAGAGCACCTGCACTTAAGTGAAGACCATGAAACACTAACAGCAACATCTGCCTTCTGCTCAGCTGAAGAAAATGGTCCTTAGCAGCACTAAGTGAGCCTCACTGTCCCCTCTACAGAAACAAAAGCACCACTTCTGTCCTGCTGGGGAAAGCAAACTGACAGTCATACCTTGCTGCCAGCTGCACACTGCTCAGCAGCCAGGAGAAGACACATCCTGCAATTCCTGGCCTCAGCCACAGCATCATCTCTCAGCCGTCTATGCTCCTGAAACACCCAGACCTGATCCATGCAGCTCTATCCAAAGGGCTCTTTGAAGACTGCCCCAGCCACAGCAGACGAGCAGCTATTTGCCCCTTCAGGTCACTGGCCCTATTAATGTACATTCTGACATTAATGACGAACGTTAATTACAGAAAGTACTTCCTACAGGAAGTAATCTCCTTCTCTTTGATGACTGATAACTAGTTAAGGAAGCCTGGCCTTAAGACAAAGGCTCAGGGAGATTCATTCACTCCTTGGGTTAGTCAGGCAGCACCATGGGTCAGGGCAGAACATGTTTGCTCAGCTGCAGTTGCAGAATGGCAAGAGAGGGGTTCATTATTCCCCTCCATCTGATACCTGCGGCGACGGCGGAGGAGACAGAGGCTGCCATGCCCTGCCTGGGGCACACACCTCCTTTGGGTCGAGCAGGGTGATGACCCACCACTCCCCTAAACCCCACGGAGCACCAGCAGAGCTGATTCACAGGTGTCCCACCCCAAAAGGTGGCCAGCAGCAGATACTCACACGCTGCTGTCCGTCATCGACATGGAGTCGTCGGTCAGGGCATCGCTGGAGATCTCGCTGTCGTTGGCGCTGGTGGCGGGCGCGAACACATAGCCCGAGTTCACGTGGTACGGGTTAACGGGGTCGCTCCTCTTGAAGGACCTGCCACAGGTAGAACAGGAATCCAGTTACCACACAGTCTGGGGCTTCGTGGCAGCACCATCCTTGTGGGAACCACGCTCACCGCCTGCTCAACCTCTCCAGAACCAGCCAACCATCCTCTGCTCAGAGCTCAGCCAGCACACTGCCCAAACCAGGACACTCTGCCTAAACACACCCTGAGCCCACCTTTAAAGACTTTTAGCATCTTCTAAAGCGCTCTAGAAAATCCCAGGAAGCACCTCTACATCCTCTGATACCCTGAAAAACTCACTCCTTAAGGCTTGATGCTGCACTGCTGAGGTCAGCAGGCGTTTTGCTGTTGGCACCAGCAGGGAGAAGTCCAAGAAGTTCACAGCTCAAGTCTCACTGAAAGCCACGAGGAACCAGCTAACAATGCTTAGTTCTAACTCTGAAGACAAGGGTTAGGATCCCTTTGGGAACACAAGTTATTGGTATCTGTGTTGCCTGAACCAAGAGAACTGCCTGGAACTACAGGGGCAGGACCCACACGTGTCAGGGGCACAGGGCAGGGCTGAGATCTGCTGCCCCAGGCTTGGCCTCCCAAAGATGGGTGCCACCTTCTTGGCACTATAAAAACACACACCAAAAAGTCCCAGCTTTCAGGAGAACCTCCTAAACATGTTTTTTTGGCATAAAGTTGGGTGGGGAAGAGGAGGATGGATGTGGGACATGAGGAGAGGCCAGCAGGTTGTATCAAAGGGCACGTGGGTTATGACCCCAACACCTCTGGCTTCACCCAGACAAGCAAAGCCAAAGCCCAGCCTGGATGTTTGAGCTGAGGACCCAGGAGCAGTGCTGTGAAAAACCCATGGGCAGTGTCAGGGGCTGTGATGGAGCAGGGCCAGGTCACCATGGCAGGGTCACTGCACGGGGGGGCCCTGGGCATCCCTCTGCCCGCTGCCTCCATCACTCCAACTTCCCAGCCAGGATCAATATACACATCCTGGCAGGTGATAAGGGGATTATGCAGGGAGGTTTGAAAGCCGCATGTTAAGGTGCACATTTTGTTCCTCTTCCAGGGCAAGATGGGGTTGTTAAGCTTCTGCCTTTGTATATCAAAGCAAAAGGCCTTGTCATCTGATAAGGATGGCTGATTTTAATAATTAGGGCCACTTACCCAGGACTTGGGGGCCTAAGGAATGTGCCAGCAGGCTCGGCAGGTTTTTTTTAATGGGCTTTCCATCTCCCTGCCCCCCTGGGGCCGGAGGGACCAGCTGGGTTTAAGTGACAGCAATATCCTCCCACTGCCCCGCTCTCAATCTCCATCCTCATCCCTGTGCCCCCATCACCCCATCCTTCCTCCCCCAGCACCAAAAGCAGGAGCCTCAGCAAGGCTTAAGTTTTTAAAAAATAAGGGGAAGGAAAAAAAATTGCAAAAAGGAAGGGGAAGGCTGGTGGGGAAGATGGGCCTCTCTGGTATGAGCGGCGCGGGGCTGGCTGCAGGCAGGTATTCAGCCCAGCCGGGGCTGCATTCCTTTCCAAGAAGGCCAAGGCATTTCTGATGGGGAGATCAAGATGTTAAAAAATATAGATCAGGGAAGAAGGAGAAGGGAAAAAAAAAAGAGATAGTAAGGAATGCCACAGGAAAGAAGTTAAATCTTCAAAGATAAATTAATTCCACATGTGGGTGAAAGCAACGTTATCCTGCTGCTACTACAAGAAAGTTCCTCTAAAAACATGGAATCTCCTGCTCTGGATCGGGGGATGTGCACTCCCAGAGACCCTTCCTAGGGCCCTGGTGGGCTTTTGGGTCAGTGTGTAAGGGATGCAGCTCTTCCCACTATTTGATCTGAAACCATCTCAGGTCCTGAGAGTGCATCTGAGGACCACGAGGCTTAGGATGCTCCATAAGATGCTCCAGGGGTGCAGATGCTCCCCAGCACAGGAGCAGCACCTTGCTGGGAGGTGTCTGTCACACCCAGGGGGTGGATTTGCCACGCTGCTCTCACAGGAGGATTCCTGCAGAGGCTGAGCTGGGGGCGGAGGCAGCGGGTCCCAGTGGGTATGGCACAGGGAGAGGAGGTGTGTCCAAAGGTATAATCAGAGAAAGTGGCCACAACTAACTCGTCTTCCCAGCAGGGCTGCAGCATCATTCACCTACCAACACCTCACGGACAAAAAAATAATAACCCCTAAAGGGGTATTTTTAAAGTCCTCATCCCTGCTCCACATCCAACACTGCCCCACAGAAACCTCCCCATCCTTTCAGAAAACCAGTGGGGGCTGTTTTGCTATGGTTCATGTTTTTGGGTTTTTTCTTTTTTTCCCCTTTTTAATTTGACCACCTTACTCCAGTAATTACACCCAGATGCATCAAGTTGCCTGCGAGGGTTTTAAATTCCAGGGAAAGCGGTGGTCTCCTGCCACAGATGCTGCACACACAAACACAGCCCAGCTCCAAACTCAATATGCAAAGTGTTTTCAGCTGTCAGGTAGCAGTTGCTCTGGAGCTTCAAGGAGAATGTCTGATGTTTCTCAGCCTATTCTTATCTTGATGCGATGACACACAGCATGTAACTCTCTCTCTCTGCTATGTTAGGCAATGGCCATATCAGAGGTATTATAATGCCATGAAAATTTCAGGGGGGTTCCTGGTTGTATCCCCTGTTATGAGGGTGCAGTTTCATAGTGTGGGGTTTTTTTTATTGTCAGATTGCTTTTAGAAATAAAAGCACTTGGGCAGGTCAAACCACAGACTTATACAGAGAGAGAAAAACTGTACAAGGGGCAGTTGGAGGCAGCATTGAATCTCATTAAGTATTTTCTTGGGACAAACATCACTGGGCATCTATGGGTTTAAAAACATTAAAAAAAAAAAGCAAAAAAAACCCACACATGCACAAACCTGAAAAAAAAAGTATATTTTAACACAACTATGTTAATCACAGCTTCCATGCTCTAATTGTAGAACACTGCTTCGAGCATAGCTTTACAATGGCATCATTTACTTTGATAATTGAAGCCAAACTTGGTTCCAATAACTTCACACACAAGGAGCTGCACTGGCGGGTCCTTTCAAAGGCCAGGAAGCACTGGGAGCCGGCAGAAGGCCATCTGCAAGCCCCAGCCTTCCCCCAGCAAGGCCAGTCCCACTGATGGGAGAGCCTAATGGGAGGCAGATGAGTCCACCTTGGGCTGAACAAACGCAGGTTACCCCAGCGGCACAGCAAAGGAAGAGGCGCTCTCTGTGTACACAAAGTCGTGCATGATAAATTTAGAAGCGCATATAAATAATAGCTGGAATTCCTGGAGCATGGGGCCAGGTCCAGCACGGCAGCGTGGGGAGGCCAGTTTTAACCACACCACAGCCCAGAGGGGAGGGGAGTCGCCCGGGAGGACAAGAGGGAGGTCCTGCTTTTAAAATATTCCCTGTATTAGGGCTCCAAATATCCAGCCAGCAGTTTGCGAGCGCCTGCTCCCCAGCCAGGTGCAAACTCTGTGTTTTCACTTGACTTCTCCTGTTCCTGTCCATCACCGGTGCTGGGGCCAAACAAAGTCTTTCAGCTTGTCCAGTTCCTGCAGTCTCCCGTTTGCCGTGGGTCTGGCCGTGCCTCCGTGCCCGGCATTCCCAGGTGGTCTCCCATGCCAACACCAGGCTGGCCTGGGATCACTGCCCACCACTGTCAGGTGGGCTCAGCCCAGGGCTGCTGGCTCTCTCCAGGATAATCACACTGAAACCCACCAAGGCGAATGGCCAGAGCCTGCACAGCCCTTCAAAACCAGAGCACACTGAGCAGAAATTCCTTAATTCCAACACACACATGAGGGAGGTGTGGTTTGGCCACTCACCAGGAAAGACTTTGTGCGAGCTTCAGCTCCAATCCTAGCCACGATCCTAAATGCTGAGTGATGAGAGATAACCCATCCATATGCTCATCAGCTTGGAGCACATGCACGCACAAGTGGCTTCACAAACGGGAGGAACTGAGCAGCATCTCAGCTTGACCTCCCCTCTCTTTGCATTGAGATCTCTTGGCCCCATGGAGAGCAAAAGCTCCTGGAAATTCAACAGAAGGTGATCAAAGCAAAACGCACTACCTAATGTCCTAGGAGGGTAGATCTGACATGTGAGGAGCAAGCTGCATTAATCCCTGGACAAAAAAGAAAAGAAAGAGGGGAGAAAAAAAAAGAAAAGGGAAAAAAAGCCCAGCACTAATCAGGCAAGCAGCCACGGCGCTGCGAGAGCTCTCCTGGACAAGGCACATGTGGGTTTAGCAGGGCCTGCAGCTCTGGTAGAACATACAGCCAAGCCCTTCCAGCTCTGAATCCCAACAAAGGCTCGGAGATAAAAGCATCAAACATCCCCCTCCTGGAAAGCCAGCGAAGGGCAGCAGTTCAAACCAAGTTCTGGAGAGCAGCAGATGCTCAGGCAGCACCACTGAGGCACGAGATGAGGCTCCCAGAGCCCGAGTCCTGCACAGAGCAGTTGCCAGCGCAGCCCCCCGCAGCCCCCGGCAGCAGGGGTGCAGGGGCCACGGCGGGATGGAGCGCATCCCTGCATCCCTTCTGTCCCCACGCCCAGCACCTCATCCATCCCTCCCCGCTGCCAGGACAGCCTCCAGCGCAGGGAGAGCCCCAGAGAGGCCTCTGGCTCCGGAGCACCCGCCCGGGCACGGGGACCCTGCCAGCACCCCACGGCACCGGGAACCGGCACAGCTGGAAGCTCTCCGGGGGCAGGAGAGCAGCGCTCCAGCAAAGCCTCCCCGGGAGAAGCCTGATGCCCTTTGATGTCCATGAATCACAGACACACTCTCAAAATTCCTGTAAACGAGATGTCAAACACTCACCATACCAACCCCCAGGCTCCCGGGCCGGCGGAGGAGAGCGCACATCTGCAGCAGAGCCCTCTCCTCTCAGCCCTGATTCAACAATCCACATTTATGGCAAGGGTGGGGAGAGGAAAGAATACATTTTCAGAGGATTATACAACTCATCATTTGCTCATCAGAGTCTCTCTTTCCCATCCCCCCCTGCACTTCGAGATGGCTCTTATTTTCCTCATCCTCACACCGCTGTGCCCTCAACATTTCCAACAAAAGAGAAGGCTCTGGCAATGCAGATGCACCCCAGGACCAGGGCACAAGGACACCCTGTCACCACACAACATCCCCACATCCCTATCGACACCACCGCCTCTCAAGGAGTTCAACTCTGAGCTCACGGCCAACAGCAGAGCAGCAAAGACCTACCAAACATCCATTACTCCACACCTGGAATGCCTCTACCACCTTAAACACTCAAATTTTAAGTGTTCTCCTGTATGCACTGGCTCAAAGCCACCCTAGATGGCTCTGACATGACACCAACATCCCACACGATGGAGAGGCTGCACATCACACGCACACACACAGAGTCAAAATAAAAGCAGATTCTGCCCAAGTTGCAGAGTTTGATGCAGTCAGTGCACACATTTCCTCTTCCACGACCGCACAATTGCTTCCCACATAACCAACATCGTTAAACACCGGTTGATGGTGGAGTTGGGGAACTGGTAGGTTACATTATTCATGTGTCTCTATGATCCACTCCACTACTGCTCTTAATAGGTTTGAAAGTTGAACCAATAATTAACGTATGTCCGGAGGACATAGTTGCTATGAAGTTTTTGATCTATAAAAGAACTGAAAGAGCCAATAGGGCTTCAGAGCACAGGATCTTGTTTTCCTCTGCAGAGGGGGAAAAACCCCACACTCAGACAACACCCCACAAATTCCAGTGTTTGGAGGTGTGGGGAAGCAGCTGTGCTCCCAGCCCTTCAGGAAGCCCAGCCTCCCCTTGATTCCCACCCCAGCAACCTTCTGAAAAACACTCTAAAAGTCCTTAAAGTTAAAACAAAGCACAATTTCCAGGGGTTCCCTTACCTGTATCCGTTCTCAATCGTTTCCGTGGCTCTGACACTCGCTGTAACCCTCAACGTCTTGCTGGATAGTCCAACTACCGAAGGCAAGATTTTGTTTTTAAAGTCTGCACAGCTCCATTCCTCTTCTTCATTCAAGGTCGGGAGATAGCCACAGACAACTTTTAAGCTCCCCAGTCCATTGCTGTTCATGTAAGCGGGATTCTCTCCTCCACTCCGTACATATTCGAGGTATATATCAGAAGTTAAAAACATCTGGTAAGCATTTTCCTCCATCACAGTCTGAATCTCAGTCTGTGCCTGATCAAACATGATGGAATCTATCTGCTGCTTCTTGATGCTGTCCCTTATGTAGGTCTTGGTAGCAGGTTTGAGCTGCTTGGAGACGATGCTGTTGTTCTCGATGTACCTTTTGTAAATAGCTTTGGCTACTCGTAAAGTTTTGGTATCCTTAAGGTCCATCTGCCTGAAGCCATTGCAGGCAAACCAGAAGTCTAAGGTATCCACACATTTTTCCCTTTCCAGAAAGGTCCGAAAAAGATAGGCACCATCTTGATCTCCCAACAGAGAATGCAAGGATTTGGTCCATCTGGCCAGAGGGGAGTCTGGGGACGCGCTGCCCTCCGGCTCCCCGAGTCCGTTCTCATTCCTCCGCGGGGCAGGAGGCACCGGCATGGCCTTGAAGCTTTGGCTTTTGGGGAGAAACGAGCTGGCGAGTGGCGGGCATGGTGCTTCTCCTTCCTCCCCCGGGACAGGGGGTCGGGGGGCGTCTTCCCTGAAGCTGCTGCTGGGGTCTGGGAGGTGGGCGAGGACCACGGCGCTGCTCATGGCTCCGGAGCTCGCTGGGGAGAGGGGCTCCCACTTGCTTCAGGAGCTGCCTTGTGCCTCTGCCTGCCTCTGCCTGGAGTCAGCAGGGGATCCTCGGAGCCTCCTCTCTGCAAAGGGAAAAAAAGGG
>VWZT01015221.1:9688-27795 GCA_013397055.1 Pachycephala philippinensis
GCATTTTTTTGGCTAAAGTATTTATCTGTTTTCTATACATGCCCTTGTGGGATTTCCCAAAGTGCCTAAGAATTTCATTTACCTAATTCCCGTTGAAATTTGGACCTTAGGAGTCACTGATTTTCAGTAAGACTTACAGAAATCTTACAATGTTTTTAATGAACTTGAAAGTTTTAATGAATAGTAATGCAATTTTGGAGTCTTCTTGTCTGGAAGCAAAGCTGGTCTGTAAATCATTAGAACATTAATAGCTGTTCATTTGCCTTTCATTCTAAGTATGGTAGTAATTATCTGTTTTGCAAAGCATAATAAAATATGTGTCATCATATTCAGAATATCCGTGTAGTGACAATTCTAAAGTGATCATAAGTGATATATAGACAGCAGTGTGTTCACAGTGAACCAGATTTCTAAGAGAGCTTAGTTTCCAAGCCCAGAATCATAAATTTTGATGGGGGAAACCACAGTGGCTTGCAAATCACCAGAAATGAAAGGGATAGATTTCTCCAGTGCTGGAAAAATTCTAGATTCTTGCTGAATTGCAGATCCTTAAAACTTAACATGATTTAAAATTCTTGACCAATGCTGTTTCTATGTGCTCAATTCAAAAATGGTTTAGTTGTTGCAGTTGAATATGCTTGAGAATTAAGGTTCTTGCAATATTTGAAGAAAAAAAGTGCTAAAACCCATAAGAATTATTTTAAGTAAGCTGTAGTTATTTGCTGTTGGTAATAATTTTGTGACTCTTCTTCTTGCCACAGGACACTGACCCTACAGAGGCAAAGGCCTAGGGTGACTGCTGCTTTCTAGGCAGCAGAAGGATAGTATACAGTGCATGCCTACTGCTCCTCTTCAGCTCTGTGCTCCCTCACTCATGCTGAAAAATAGCTCTGGGTAAGGTCTTGGTATGACTGCTCTGCATGCTCTCCCTCTGCCTCCTTGTCCTGACTATGTGACTCATCACCTCCCGCATTTCCCCATGTGGGTTCTCAAACACGGAGTGATGGTTTTATTCCAGTCTGCGTCCCTGCTGTTTTATGTCATCCTAAACTCTATCTCCATCTTTGCGCTAGTTGATGTAGCAGAACACATTCGAACCATAGATTTTACATTTGGTCTTGCTAGAGATTTTATTTAGGAGTGTGAATAGTAAAATATTTGTGAAACTCTTATGGTTTGAAAACTACATTTGGAATTAAAGTAAAAGGTGATAGAGGAAAAAAGATCACCGCAGACATGGTTTTCACCTTTAACTCTTCCTTTGACACCAGGAATTGGTTGAGTTAGATTGCTTTCTCCACCAAAATTGCATGGAGTTGTGCATTAAAGAGGCTACTTAAGATGTTGCAGGAGAATTACATGGGAAGTTAGAGGAACAATAGGTATGAGCAATCTTCAAGATGGTGCAGTCTTTTCAGAAAGGCTAGATGAAACCTCTGCATTTCTCTAGCACAACGAGAATGTGAACATTATAGCACATTTCAAAAATAAAAACAAAAACCCAAAACAACAATAGAAAAAAACCCTCCAAAACCAACCCCCCAAGGAGCCCCAAAATGAAGAACCCTCAAAATCCTAAAGTAAGCACAAACCTGAAAAGTTTCTGTTGCCATGATAAGCAAATTCATGATAACTGTGCCATAATAAGCAAATTCATCAGAGCATTTCAGACTGAATGTATGTTATCAAAAAAACCAGTTTTCCTTACAACAGTTACAGAAATCATTTTTTATCTTTGCTGGGATCTGTCAGACAAATGCCAGCTGGGAATGCAAGAGGCTGGGGCAAGGCAGGAACTCTGTATTCTAATATATGTAAGGAGTTAGAGTTTGTAGAATAAATCTGTCCTCCAGCACACTTCATTGAGAAATGACCTCATAGTGATGGTAAAATCTACAAAAATCTCAGGTTCTTTCATAGATCCAAGAACCAGAACTAAGCTGTACAAAGCCTGTGTAAACTGTGTTCTACTCCAGCAGTGTGCTTGACTAATTGGATACACTTTGTCTGTGTATTCTGTCACTTTTGTTCATTTACTAGGTTCTTGTTTGATTAATTCAAATTATCTGTGAGTTTCTTCTTCAAGGTGGAGGTAGGTGTGAAGGTGAGCAAGTTGTTAGGTGTTTTTGGTTTACAACTGCTAAACTGCATTTAAGTATGTATCTTGGCTTTGTGAATTGTCAAGAGTCTTACTTTTTTTTCCCAAAATTTCATTTCAGAATACTTTTCAGACATTTGTAAGAAACAGCAACACCTCTTTCTCACCAAATCATGGCAATCTGTGATGGGGTACATTTTGCATTTCCTTTTAATTTTAAAACCCTGAAAATAACCTTGCAGGATGACTGGATATGCTCAGTGAATACAGAATATTAAACAATCAAAAATATGAGTTCCCAATCATATTGAAAGGGCAGGATGGCTTTAAACAGCAAATCTCTCAGGGCTGAAAAGGGTAAACCAATGCTGCCTGGGTTCATTTTTGTCTAATCTTGAGAAATTCTGAGCTTAAAACAGCAATTTTGGCCCCTGCTTTTGTCTGAAAACAAGTATTTTTTCAAAATTTAAAAATTTTTCTTCTGTGTATTGATGTGTATTGAAAGCAATGGTCATAATTTTTTTTTCATTCTTCCATTTGTATCCACCAAAATTTTCTTTTTCCCTCATACCCATCTTTGCATTGCATGGGCTTCCTTCAGGAATATTCCAGTACATGGGAATGAAATCAATAGACTTTTGAACAGGTTTATGGTTACAAAAAGACAGTGCTCAAACATAACTGACTAGAGAAACTAAAGATCCACTTCCTTTCACCTGTTCAACAGATTGTGGTGAACAGTAAAGCCTTGTTTTTGGGATTTTTATCAAAGAAGGTCATTTTATGCTTGTTACTCCAAAGAAAATGACTGCACAAGGATATTTACTGACCTGTAATTCAGTGTCTCTGAAACACTGTATTAACTGGAATACTACTTCTGGCTTGCTGCTCCCAACCCTGTGAGGCAGCTTGCCCATCTCCCAAAGGTTTGTACCTCCAAAAATAAGCTGTGTGAGCCCTGTTCACACACAGGCTGTTAGTGCTGCCATTCAGAGCAGCCTTTCCAAATTATAAAAGACTAAATCACAGAATCACAGAGTGTTTTGGGTTGGAGAGACTTTAAACTCATCCAGTTCCAAACCCCTGACATGTGCAGGGACACCTTTCGGGCAGACCAGGTTGCTCCCAGCCCCATCCAACTTGGCCTTGGAAACTTTCAGAGATGGGGCAGCTACAGCTTCTCTGGACAACCTGTGCTTCACCAATGAAAAATTCTTTCCTAATATTCAAACATGACGTGATCAAGCTGACACCTATCTTGATAATAGACCTTAGTACAGGTGACTGTAAGCATATATTGCAGAAAATCCTGAGATCTACAGTTCGGCCAACACAGTTAGGAGTCCCAGTGAATCTGGGGATTTTGATCTTGTCGCTTGGAAGTGTGGAGTGCTCTGAGGTATCAGAGAGGAATTTCTCTCTGTCTTCATCTTGAATATGTTTAGGGCTCAGCTTATTTCTCTAAAGGCATTGCAGCAGACTTTCTATGTCACACAAAATCCAAAAAGGCCAGGATGTCTCCAAAAGAGATAAGAATAACAATTAAATTACCATCATTATACAAAACATGAGCCAGCTGCTTTCCAAAGGGGCTTTTATGGGGTCTGAAGTTTTCAAGAGAAAGGAAGTAACAGCGCATTAGAAAAGTTGAGAAACAGTAAATGGCTTTCTGCAGAACTGTTCGTCAGGAGCCTTGGTTAGTTGAGGGAGATTGCTGTAGTCTAACCGTTAACTCCTGATTATTGTGAAGAATGCTGAAATTCTGTCAATTTCAGATCTCCTTTTCCTGCAGGCAAAAATAATTAGATATTTTTTCCTTCTGTTTATGTTTCCTCTCTGCTCTGTATTCTCTCCTTCCTTTTGCAGCAGATCCTCTCTGAAAGCAGTGTTGAGCAATTCCTGTGAGCCTGCCTGCTCCCTGTTTTCTTTCCCTGAAAAGAAAATTACAGGACTTAACAAGGTCAAGGAAGACTGGCACCCCAGGATCAACATGTGGACAGACAGTTCATCTGGATCACTGGGTCTACACAGAAGTCTTTGTTTTGAATGCCAACAGATTTTGATTAAGGCACTGGGAATATAAAGAATTTAAAGGAAGGAGAGTCTATCTAGGAAACTATCATTAATTAAACCCTACTTAATCCAATAAAAGTTTGAAAACTGAATTTGTTCTATAGTATTTATAATTTACCTAAAAGATTTACTACTGCATATCTATCTGAGCCATTTTTCCATATCTATTACTAAAAGGTAGGAAAACATCTACCTAAAGCACTGAGATGAGAATATTATCTCCCATACATAAGTGAATAAAATTCCATCATGACTTTGCCTTCTGCTGCTTACCTTGATCGTGTTTGTATTCCTAAAAAGGCATAAGAATGTGCCTTTTCATAGAAGAAGGCCAGGGGGTAGGAAAACTTCTATTTCAAAGTTCTAATCCCCTGAGTACAGTCCATGATGGATATGTTAAGTATGTTGACAGAAGACCCTCTACATTAAGTCTCAGAGCCTAATATAGTTGCCAAGAGCTGAGAATGTCACAAGATTTAGTTCATCTGCTTTCAAGTAGTGGCTGTGTGAGCTGAGACTTGGTTTCCTTGTGTTTTTTTTTTCAAAAGAAACCAAAAAAAATCACTCTTTCCCTCCTCCACATGCAAATGCCTCAGTGCTAAGTATTGAAAAACCAAACTTACAGCCTCAAAGGAGGACACTGCAATCTAAATATCGTATGGCCAAATTCCCAGGATAACTTGACAAGAAGGCTCAGGTGCCACACCTGACAAGATACAACATACACAAAGAAGTGGTACTGGGAAGGGACGATCTTCCATGTGAAAAAGCTCTTTCTGGTGTTTCATTTTTTTCCATAAGGATCCAGTGATGTTTGCGAATCTGCCATATTGAATATTCCCTGATTTCAATACTCAGTATCTATGAGTCACCTTACTTTTCTTTCAAAAATATAAACCCTTTATTCAACCATCCAGTGGTTAAAAGCCCTTTCTCAGCAAAGGGGAGTTACCAACGTCATTTTCTCCAGCCCTAAACATCTTCACTGGTGCCTGAAGAAAACCTGACGAGTCAGTCCACTCTGAGAGGGACATGTCCTAGCTGCCCTGTCACTTCTACCACGACAGAAAATATTTTAAAAACATCCTGTATGGGAGAAAGTGAGAGTGGGAGTCCCTCTCCTAATTGCCAAAATTATGTCCATGTTAGCCTGTTGCCAGCACTGTTTAGAATTGCTGGTCACAATTAGCATGAGCAGAGGAGTACAATGATATGAAAGTGGCTTTTTTTTTTTTTTTTGGCCTTCTTCCTATTAATGTAAGGAATAAATAAAAAAGACTGGAAAATCTTCTGGAGGTCAGATGTCTAGAAGAGATGTCTCTTAAACCTGTGTTCAGGACATGATTTTTGCAAAAATTTTAATCTCATTCTTCCTCTCCTGTCTCTGGATTTCCATGGTGTATTTTCTATTGTTGCAGGGAAAGCAGGTGTAAAAGAAAAGAAACCTTACAAATAGTCTTAAATCAGTCAGTTTTCTCTTCATTTCTGCATTTTTGAGGAAGGGGATTTTTACTCCTAGGATAGTCTGTTTTCCAACGTGCACAAATGGCTGATTGGTTGATTGATTGATTGATGATGTGACTGAGAAAAAAAGGTTATGATACAAATGGGTCTACCAAACACCTTCTGCTGACAGAATTGTAGCGAGTTAAATACTCTGTGAATGCCCTTTGGATAAGTTCACAAGTTTGGTAGTGGAACTGTAAAGTGAACAGAGACAAATAAAAAAAAACCACCAACCCCAGCACCAAAAAAGTCACTTCTACCTTTTGTCTGAAACCTCTCCCAAGTGGCAGTTTGTAAGCACAAGGTATTAAAAAGTTCTCCAGTTCAAAATTGTCAATAATAAATTCATGCTGTCAGTAACATAACATCTTCTGTTCTGGTACCACAGCTGTTTCCTATGCTACATACCCAGCTCCTCAGATAAGAAAAATAAGTGGTGCCTGAAAGAAATTATGGCTAGCAAAATCTCTGGTTGTCCCATCATAACTCTACTGAGTAGCTCGAAAATGAGAAAAAACAAGCAAACAAACAAAAACTATTGAGAGTATAAAGTTTTAGGCATTATTGTGATGTGTGAAATTGGACCATCATGGGGAATGCCTTATACTTGAGGGTTTGCTTTTTTTTTCAGTAATTCAGTCCAAATTCTCATTTGCTTTGCACACTTGAAGCTATACAAGTGAATTGTCATGAGATCCCTGTTGACCTTCAGTGAGATGCAGATGAAATCCAAAGGATCATACATACAAAACAGGCTACAGGAGCACAACCTATCACATCATATGTGAACTACCAGCTGTTAAGATGCAATTGTCTAGCAAAGAGAAATGTATGCCTTTATAGGTGAACAATCATGTGTTAGCAGACTCAGAAAAGCAAAAAGGCACCAACTGTTTATTGTCTTCTAAAACAAAGCCAGTGTTTATTTAACAGTTATTGATGCACCAAAAAGAGAAGAGAATAAGACAATAGGAAAGTCCCATCCAAATTATAACTGAAAAGAAATGAAAAAAGCAGACGGCTGTTTAATTACGTCACTGATTTTCAGAAACAGTGGAGAGATGCAATGGCTGCCAGATTTTCATAAACCAACTAAGCCTCTTGGGTGTACAATGGGACTAATGTGCTTGGAAAGCCTGGCCAGTGGTTTCATTATGGAAACTGCCCAGTTATTAGCACATTTGTAAATATGGTCCTTATTTAACAAAGTTCAGATTGCTGTTCATAATCAAGTTCCACTTTAGGCTGCCAAGAAGTTAAAATTCTCATTAAAGGACCTTTTTGACATAATGGTAAAATATCAGAATAAGCCAATTTAGGGCCCATCATCAAGACCAATTATCTCAGCTGAAAGCTGCTCAGTTTTTTGGCAGTGTTTATCAGGTCAGCCTGAGGAAGAGCTGGATCATTTTTCTTGAGGGATTTCTCCCTTCTTAGGCTCTCAGGGGCTATGTCCTATGACATGATATGCAGGTCTTACCATGGCTTGACAGCCCTTGCTAGTTTCTTTGTGAGGTTGGAACACATTTGCATTTTGTTCAAACAACAACCATACAATAGGATGAAGAACTCAACATTCACAGTCCTCCAGGGACAATAAAAAACCCACAAGAACAAAGCTGTTATAAATACTTAAAATTTTGAAGGCATTGGCTACAATGTCTGCTCTGACATGTTTTGGTTGTGTTTCCTCTCTGCTTGTTTGTACCTGAGTGTTCTCCCACTTGAGTAGACACTTAAATAGGTAAAAACGATAGCCCGTTTAAAAGGTTACACATAGCCTTGTTACTTCAACAAGCGTTCACATATCAGCTTCAAGAAGTGTTCACATGTCAAATCCTTTGACAGTTGCTTTGAAGTCTTTCAATGTAGGTTCAGCCTTGAAAAATGACACTTTTTTAGTCAAGGTTCCCTACGGTCAATGGATTTCTTCTGCTTTTGATATGTGAAAACAAGTTACATCTTCCCTGTAAAGGATAATGATTCTTTTCTATCAAAATTCATAAAAATACTGAGAAATTATTCAATGAAAATCTCAAATTAAAATAACAAGATTTTGTTCTAAAAGTTTATGAGATATTCCAAGAAATATCGGATCACTAGCCTTAGCAAATCTGCCATTTGTTGGATAATAAAAGCAGCTTACACGGCATAAGGATCATGCCTTAGATAAAGGCATAAGAGAAACTGGATGACAAGACTGCAATTATGACCAGAAAAATAAAACAAAACCCTAAAATGCTCACAGAAAAAGTAAAAGAAGTTGACTTCCAGTAGAAGGACTAAGAGATTTTTATTATGTGGATTTACATTTCCACATCTGGCCTCTTGAAAGGACTGTGAGTTCTCTGGTCATTATTTTAATCGTCAACACACGCACACAAACACACATACACACACACACAAACTATTAAATCTCAATGTGTTACCCTCAAGGGAAGGTGATAACTGAAAGCTAAGCTGGAAGACAAGGCAGATCTACTACTTCATTGACTGAATCTGTGTTTTAGTTAAAGTGAGATATTCAATACTTTGCCCATGAAACTGTCCACAAACAAATAACATCGGCTTCAGCTGGAATCTTTTTGAATCACTGTCTGAACGACCAGTGTCAGAAAAGGAAGAGAAATCTGTAGGTTAAGCCTGCAGTGTTATTTAGTCTCTACTAGCAATTCAGTGCAGTGGCATGCTGCCTGGCAGGCTCCTGTTGTGCTTGTGGCATAGTATTGTCACCTCAGCAACATGACTTCTTAAGAACAAACCAAACCAAAAGAAAACCCAGTGTTTTCAATCAAAACTTGCATTTTGCATGTAATTGACAATAGTCTGGAGATATACTTGCAAAACATGCTCTGGGAATATTTGTGCTGAGGGTAGGAAAGATATTTAACAAAGATTTTCATAACTGGCACCAAAAGGTGTTTTGGAATCTGATTTTCTTTCTTTTGCAATTTTTTTCTGATCAAACCTCATAATCAACTAATCAACTAATAGAGTTGCCACAGAATTTTATTCATGCCAGGGGCATGTGTGGAAGATGGTTTCTAAAAATGAAACCAAATACCTCTTAGAGTGCAGCATACTTAGGGTCTCCTTTCTACCCTTTACATGGAATCCTTCTCCTTAAAATATCTCATAGTGGGAGGGGAGAGAGAGAAGACACAGTCCAATGTGTTATTTTAACAGTCATCTATGATTATTTAAAAATAGGAAAAATCTGTCTAAAAATTCTACTAATTTGAATGTGGTTTTTGTTTCAAAAAAGTAGCTGATTTTTTTTCCCCAAAAGTTCTAAAAACACACAAAACCCAAACTCAGAATACATAAATCAAATAAAAATAGTAAATCATCAAAGTTCTTCCTCCAGAGAAAAAAAATCTTTTTTAACCAGCTTCCAGTCAGATTCCTGTGGTGGTTTGAAGAGACTGAGTTGATGGACAGGGTTTTAGACCAATCGCTTCTCATGATTTTGCATATAAAAGGCACTGGCGCGGGGAAGTCACTCCTCTTCTGGTTTCCAGTCCCTCACCGGGAGGGGTGGCGGGGGCCGGGCCCACCGGGCCCCGCTGGGCAGGGCCAGGCCGAGCCACCTGCCCTCTCCCCATCCTTCTTCGGAAGGCATGAGGAACGGCACCCCCCGGGGTGCTGCAAGACCCCTCGGAGCCCGTGAGCAGCTGAGAAACAACTATAGCTGTGGTAGAGCCTGGACCATCTGAGGCTGACGGGCTCCCCCTCCCCCACTCCACGTGGCGCAGACACGACGGGAGCCAGAACAGTTTTCTACCACCAATGCAGCCGACACCGAACAGCTCGCAGCATAAAGGAGAAGAGGCTTTTCTTTCCACCGCAAAGCCTGAAAAGAAATCAGCCTTTCAACATGGAGGCTGCAAGGTCAGAGAGAAAGAGAAAGCAAGTCACGTGTTGACGGAGCCAAGATGGAGACTGAAAAAGAGGGCGGCAGCGTGTCTTTCGCGCACAGCTTAAAAAGGNCCCATTCTTGGCTTATGGTAGCAGTTGTGGGAATACTGCAGAATTCATGAGAGAAATATATTTCACGGCAACAGATTTCCGGGCGGGTCAGTTTGCTAGTGGCAGTTTGAAACACCACCCTGGAGCAGAAGAAAACCTCTTTTTCTTTCAAATATGGAAGAGACTTCTAAGAACTGCAATTCTGACCTAAAATCACGTGTGTTATCCTTTGTGCGAGTTGGGAAATAAGTGGGGGAGGTGCATGAGGGAAAGGGGGAGTTTGCTTCAATCTTTATCATTATCATTCTTTTATTACCTTTAATTCTGTTAGTAATAAACTTCTTTATATTCTTTAAAGTTTTGAGCCTCCTTTGCCCTTCTTCTAATTCTTATCTCACAAAAAGTAAAAGATGCAAACTAAACCACCACAATTCCTTATTGTTTTGGTGCTATCTTTGTAGAATTCTTTGTTAGCCATGTTATTTCATTATTTGTTCCACATAGGTCTCTGTGAAGATTTCTTAACATGACTAAATTCCTGTTTCTTGATCAGCAATCAAATCTTACTACAGTCAGTTTCTAGGTCTTTCTAACTGAAAATATTACATCTCCTCCCAAGCTGTCTTTAATACAAGGAGGGTTACTAAACTAACCCAGTTAAAGTGAGCAGAGCTGCAAGTTGAGATGACTGTTACTGCCATCCATGAGAACTGGGATTAAGAATGATGGATTGCAGGCCACAGAACTGATGATCCATCTAAGCAGCAGGATCCCATTCTGGATTATCTTGAACTGGCCTACCTAAAGGTTTTGTGATGCAAATTGGAGGCTCTGGGTGTAGTAACAACCTGCAGAATATATGACATTCTTCTGTCTAGTAGTGCCTGGAAGGCTCTCAGCTGTGATGTTCCTACCTCATTAATTAGCCATGTGTTTTACATCTCTGCCTGATATGAAGCTGCCATGCCTTGTCACCAATTACAGGCTCTGCAAAGACCCATCTCATTATAGTGCTTATATTGCATGTTCCTGAAGGTGATACTTGGTGTGCCACATCCTCATCTTTCCAGTAGGAAAATCGCCCTTGAAGTGAAGACATGTCATTCATGAGACACAAAAAAACCAGCAAAAAATTTTGTGAAATGCTGCCTGGAACATTAATCACAACACTGTGTAAAACCAGGTACATAAATTGAAACAAGGGAAGAGAGGTTTCTGAGCAGTCCAACCAACCTGGTTATTTCCTCGACAGATCCAAGGCTAGGCAAGGTTTTGGTGGGGCACCAGTCAGAATAGGAATGTGGTTGTTTACTTTGGTGTGGTTTCATAATTAAAGAAAAAGTCCCAAATGCCACTCCCCCAGAAACCTCTTCTGCATCCACCAGAATTCAGAAAAAACACGTCTCTCCTGCAGACATTGCACATGTGTGTCCTCATTTATGTCACTAATTGTAAAATCAACATCAGTCAGAAATATCTATAATACATTCAAAGTGCTGCAGTGATGTGACAATCCACAGTGTGACCTGCTTTCTCATTACATTAATGCCTTCCATGAGATAATTTGATCTCCCAAGTGACATGAGTAAACCCTAAAATTTGACATGTCCAATGAATATACAAACACTGAATTTATTTTTTTACAATATAGTATAATTTATGCTGTTGGTACATTTTTAGCATTATTACTGCTTTTTCTCAGTTTTCCAGCAGGTTTTATTTGATTGTCCTGATCTGTAGATGTGACCTCCTCTGGCTGAACAGTCTCTCTCCAACCCACACAGTATAAAACCCACACATATGAATGATATATAAGGACAACTCAAAATTTGAACATTTCATGGAAACTATTGTTAAAACTCCCCAGCATTTTGTTCTCTACACAAAATATGGTAAAAACACAAGGATGAATATCCTGATAGAGACATTTAAGCACCTTACATTTAAAGATATTATGGTAAAATATATAAGCTTTTAAGAAAAGAGAAATTCATATTTATTTTTGGCTACAGTCTGTCCTGATGGCAGTTGAGTTTAGAGCTCAAGTGAGGGGGATAATTTTTCTCTGCATGCCATTCTTTTACCATTTTGAAAGCAGAAGTATTAGCTCTTAAGCGAAGAATATATCCTTATGCAATTTTTCAGAAGCTATTTCAAGAAAAATAGACAAGATAAAGAAAGATCAATCAATGTCAATAAAAAAAAGCCAAAGATGTCCTGAAGTCCTTGATTATTTTTCTCTTTTCAGTACCTGTACACATATTTATGGGAAATGGAAGAGAAAACAATAATGTACCTTTATAAAGAAAAGGAAAATAATACCATTAAGTCACAAAAAAACCTAAAACCCTTAGTAGCAACATAAATCTCTCTGTCTAGATGGCAATTTCCAACCCACAGTATTGTGAAACAGGAAATACAAATTTATCCTCTGGAAAGAATTGCAGACTGCATTATCTTAAGAATCTTGTATCAAAAGTGCCTTTCATCATGATGTCTAAGCAGTTTCAGAACTAAAGGCTGTTACAGCTCAAAGCCAAAATTCTGCATCAAAATATTTCCAAACAAGACAAAACTTTACCTTCAAATTACAGGTTAAATGAAAAAAAAACTCTAAAAAACCAAAACCATAAAAAGCCCCCCAACCAACCAACCAAAAAACCCCAACCAAAAAAACAAACAAAAAACTAAAGAGCAAACAAACAAAAAAAAAACACAACCAGAAAAAAAAAAAAATAACCAAAAAAAACCCACAAAAAAACCCCAAAACCCAAAAACCCCCAAAACTATATAGCACAATATAGTGCTGTGCAACAACAAGGAATAATGAATTGTCATTTTCTGTGGGTAACAATTTGGAAACTGCAGCACAGAGCGTTTCTTCAGCTTTCCAGGTGTTTAAGTATAAGGCATGGCATTTTTAAAAATGTTGCTTCTACTCCATATTGACAGCAGCCCTGTTATTCTGCAAAATGAGTCTTTACATAACTGACAGATCATCTGAGGGTATGTATTATACACATGCTGCTATGACATTTTAATGCCTTTCCAAAGAAATACAGTAAGACTATCAAGCTATCTATTTTTCCCCAACCAGATGCTCCTTTCCTTCTCACACTGATAAAGAGAGAGCAGCAGGAAATTGCAGACTTTTGAAGAACTGAAGATGAGAATACTTTGGACATTGAAAAAAATACAAGAGTCAGCAAAGGACTAGGAACACTGTTAAATATATATCAGAGATATACTGAATGAGATATTTTTCTCACTTTCCTGTTTGATTCAGGGTACCAGAACATTCAGAAGTCAGTTTAAACTTTTCCATGCACTAAATGCATGTACATAATGTCCAGTCTTCTACAGAGGGCCTTTTTTGTTTTCTGACATTTATGTAGCGAAATAGACTTATTTGCATGAATACATGTTTTGCCTAATCAATATGCCCAGCACTACAAGCTAAAAGTGAGTGGTAGGGAAACTACTGAACACTAGGAAACTGAGGAAATAATTCACTACTGAATGTATCTTTTCCATCAGCTTTTTCCACTATCATAAAAACAACCACGGGGTTGTAATTTTGAATCAGAAGTGAGATGCATCCCACATCTATGGACTAAACTAATACTTGCAATTAAAAGCTGAGAAGTCAGAGGGACATTAGTGTTACTATTTTATGAATAAACCAATGTTTTCAACACCTTTTGAGTCTAAAACTATGGTAAGCTCAGCACTAAGCAATTTTTTTTCTTAGAGATACAAGTGGTGCAGAAAAAACGCAATTGCCTTTTTCTTTAAATCCAAAGGTATAAGCTCTGCTCCCAGATGAGAAGCCAAGTCAGGACAGGCCTCTTCCCTTGGGAATGTCAAACAGGCAGAGGAAAGATGACAGTGGGAGAAGCTGCTCCGCCACTTCTGAGATAACTGGTAACATGGAAGAGAAAGTATGGCAACGCAAAAGTGTCTTATCAAGAAGTGACAGATGAAACCAAGTCAATGTTTTACATCAAGGTTATAGCCATTTTACAGTTTCTTGGAGGTTTCTTGACTTGTGCAGCTTCATTTTTCATCTATGCCTACTGTCAACATTGACCATGTCATCTGACCTGTGCTTTGAATGGGAGCAAAGCATCATTTACATCATTCTCCTGTACGCCATTTGTGTCAGAAACTGGTCCTAATCCCATTAGCCCAACTAACTCCTAACTAACCAAGATTTCTAGGACTTTTCATAAACACTTACTTTAAAAAATAATTGGGGTAAATAAATATTGTTTATTTTGGGGTTTTTTTTAACATTTGTTTGTGACTGTCTATGCTTCAGCACCCATTAAACATTTTATTACAATGCATGCTAAACAAAATCACTTTGAAATAAAAAATCAAAATGTTCAGTTGTGTCTCTGCCAAAGCAGAAAAATTCATTACCATAGTTCTGTCTTTCGCTTTTATTTTGTCCTAAATATAATTGAAATTGTCACTTTTAAAAATGTTTCAATACAGGGAAATCAACATCCTTCACCAAGAAAATCATCAAGAAAATAAATTATAAAAATAATAAAGTAGAAAAAATTTATGACCAGTTGTACTCTGATCTATGAACATCATTAGGTGATGCTGAAGAAGGCTCAGTGACATAAGGTTGTCAGATAAGTATTCTAAGGTATTCTAAGTATAATTTAAAGACTCAAGCTTGCATTAAATTGTTTGAAAGGCTGGATTTTCAGCTAAACAAAGAACCAATGTATTCATCAAATATACCACCATTGTTCCCATTCATCTCAGCTATGCACACTACAACTAAGAATTTGGTCTAGACCTAGTATGAGCAAACATTAACACTAAGAGTTACAAAACCAGTTTCTTAACCTTTCATTGTTCATTTGTTAGGCTACAGAAGCCTCTGATACACATAATTCTTAGCAAAACCAAGTTGTCTTACAAAAAATAACACATTGATTAATTTAGGACAGAGCATAATACTTCCATGCTGTCTTCAGAGAAGGAAAAGTGCCATCAGATAAGGCTTGGGGCATTTTGGTGGAGTTTCTTTTAATCTCCTAATTTCAGATTTATTGATTAGTACCAGACTAGAGCCTTTACCAAGAACAAGAGTTAACACAAAAGGGGAAACACAGAAACAGCCAACACTACCTGGTGATAAATTAGCTGACTCATTTATCCTTCATTTTGCATGAGCAGCAGATTAGAAATATTTGGTAGCTTTGGCCACTGAAAGTTGTGGTCCTTTCTCTTCCACTCACCAGTTTTCAGGGAAGCAGCCGAAGTGGTTATGTACTGCTTCAGCCCAAGACTCCTGGGACACAGTCTGTACTTGTTATGCTTTCTTGTCACAGACATTGCACAGAGTTTTCTAAAAGTTCTCATAGTTGGAACTCATTGATTTTAATCTGCCATCATCATAGGTTCAGGGATAAAATAACATCATACTAGTATTTGGGTATTCTCTGCCTTTTATTACATCTTAGGCCTTTTCTGCATCAGGGAAGGGATTACTTCATGGTATAATGCAGTGGACATAATCAGATTAAGAGCCTAAAGAATTTAGCATGGCAGGAAAATGTTCCATGATCCAAAAAAGCATCTTCAGGTAGGTTAAAATTTTAAACAATCCCAGTAGAAATCTTATGGAAGTTCTGTGTCCAACAAACATTTAAGAATGTATTTCACTCCAAAAGATAATTTTCACTGACATCAGTGGGAGTGGTGCCACTTTTGCTTTTTTGGGGCAAAGGTTTAAGGTTCAAGTCAAGGTTCATGAATGTAAAGTAGGTCATATCTATACAACACAAACAAATATCTCTTTAATAAGTGCTTCCAAACACTGACCACAATCATGATTTTCTTACTCAAAATACATGTTTCATTACTTTACAAATAACACACAAAAATTAGCAGCACTGTGATCATAGGTGTTTTGGGCTGCAGTGGAGCTCTTCTGACAGCTATGACTGCTTATCTTCATGGATTACTTGAATATATTCAAAGGAATTTATGGGCATATAAATATGGGCATATCCACATATCAGATAGTCCTGAACAATGCAGCTTTTCAAATTTAGGAATAGTGTGATGAGAGGAAAAGGCATAACAGAAAATTGAACACAGCAAGATTGGTGAAAGGATTTTGGTGTGCTCTTCCATTTAAGACCGGTATTTTCAGAACATTCCAAAGAAGGATGAAACATTGAGGACAGGGAAATAAAATTATGGAAAAGTTCTTTCTGCTGGTGCCTCTCATGCAGAGGCTTTAAAAGAATGAAAAACACTTTTGAGAAAGTAGGTGCGTTATCGTTAAACTTCTTCCAGTATTTCCAGTATTCCTGGGTTTGTAGCTGCAGGTGAAACAACCCCTCTGGGCTTGACTGGCAAACTAAAGAAACTCACCTTTGGAAACATCCCTCCTCTGAAAGCTTAGAAGGAATGCGTAGAGCTGGGGTTTTGTTGTCATAAATGAGGTCAAGTTTTATTTTTACACTACTTTATTGAAATTTTGTTCCACACTTGAAATTTTTTTTTTTTTTTTTAATGTTCAAAAATGGAGAGATTATGGCATCTTAGAAATCCTAAATTAATGGCAAGAAACTCTAGATGACATTGTGACTAAATAAAAAAGATATATTCCACTGTCTGACACATATTCTTGCCAGTAAGAAAAGTTCAGTAAAGATCTTACTTTAGTACAGGAGTTAGAAACTCTTTCAAGGCATATCACATATACAATTGGTGTTTCAATGTTTTCAGAGAAAAGTCCAAGGTGTAAAATTGTCACTTCCATTTGCCTAGGAGGGAACTAATTTAGTACATCACAACTGTACAAATAGCAGGATATGTCTTGCTGAAATGAATGCAAAATTCCCGTTGGGCACATTTAAGCAGAAGGGCTTTGTGGAATTTTTTCCAAACTCTTGATTCAAACCCAAGCTAGAATGACTCCATCCCCACTTTCCACTTCTTACACACTTATTTCCAATTGAAGTAAATTAAAACACATGGACTGAAGAAGATGACAGTGCTCTTTACCATGTCCTCAGGTTTGTGTGACACTCACTATTTGCGCACAGAGAGGTCATGACGATGAAAGTTTTGTAGCAGCTGAATTTTGCCCTTTTTAAGGGAGTATTTTGTAAAATCTGTTCTTTTCACATGCTTACTTGTAATGGAATTCAGACCTCAAGCCCTACCAAATTCCACCTGACTTTATGTAGCCTTTAAAATGACCACTATCAAACTGAAAAGTTTCATCAAGTTGCTTAACTCTGCAGTGGGATTTTCTTCCTATGATGCATAAGAAGGCAATATCTACTGAAGCCTCTCCACCAACAGCTGTCAGAACCCTGTAGACTCATTCACACTGTTGGCATGTAAGTAGAGCAACTTGGAAATCTGACAGCATCATTGCAGGAAAGTGCTGATTTGGGGAAACTGGCATAGCTTTTTGAACACAAGGTGACAAGGTTCATTGAGCTCATCACAGTTCATCAAGCCCATCCCCTGCCCCATTAAATGTTTAGAACCTGGGCACAGAAATGTCAGAGGAGGTTTTTTAACTCCTCTGTGTGTAACTGGAAGTCTCTTTCAGAGCTTCACTGTTCTGGTAGTTACAAACCTTCTGCCACCAAAATTAATTAATTATATGTTTACACATATCTACAGATGTACTAAAATTTTCTTTGGTTTCAGTAGATCTACTCAGCCTCCTGAGCTTACTGCACTCATATCTATGGAGATTACACAAATCCTCCTCCCAGATTCTCTGCTAATGCATTGACCTCACTTCATGCTGATACACTTAATGGAATTATGTAATTCTAAAAGTTAGTAGATTCTGGACTCCTTTCAACCCTCAAAATATTTGGCCTTAAACACTGATAGCTTTTATGCACTTCCAAACAGCCCACCTGAAAGGGAGCTCTGAAGTTCTGGCTTCTCATTTCCAAGGACATTCACCAAATTTTTAGCATCTCCCCGATCGCTGGCTTTTCAGTGTCTTGTCAGGTCAGCCTGCGGGAAAACACAGAGGTTAGTGAGCCTAAGAAACATATTTATTTTCAAAACCACCAGGTGGTTTTTGCTCTTTCCAGTTTTCAGAGGGAATATTGTGGGATCTTAATTTGGGAAACAAAAATTTTTTATGTCTTGCTTTAATTCAAGGAATTGAAACTTTTTTTACAAAAAATGATCATGTATTTTTCTGACTTTTTCTGCTTTTTTCTCAAGCATTTAAAAAAAAAGAAAAAAAATTCTTACAGATCTGTAATTTAAACAAAGTGGTTTGCTAGACACAAAGACCTAAACTAAAAGAGGTATTCTGACATGATTAATGGACTATATCTTCTGTGTAGAGAAACCATTAAATACATAACTTTCACTGCAGAGAAGTAATAATTTTCTCTCATTGTGTAGACAGGGACCTTTCCAATAGTTTAAGTTTCTTTAAAGG
>VWZT01015221.1:27863-40154 GCA_013397055.1 Pachycephala philippinensis
TTTTTTTTTTTTTGGTTTGGCTTTTTCTAAAAATAGTGCTAGAAACCAAAGCAATTTGATATTTATTGGAAATAAATTAAGAAAGCTCAACATTTGGATAGTTATGAATAACTTAACCCATGTGTCTTTATGGTGTAGTTTTTATTTTCCTTTGATTCCCTATAAGCAATCAGTAATAAAATTACAATATTTTTTTACAATTATGTCTGGTTACAGAATTAATAAGTTTAGGTTTGGTGAATGATGAATTTGATTAATTGGGAAAAGTAACACAGAGGATGTGTCATACCTCGTGCTTTAATGAGAGCACATGGACTTTCTGCAAAGAGGGAAGTCTCTTGGGGACCACATCTTCAGGAGGCTGTTGCTGTTGAATAGCTGTTAGACTAAGATGGAGCCTTGCACAGAAGACAGCTGGTTCTGCCTTCGCCTCAGAAGAGCAAAACCAGTGAAGAGTTTAAGAAATGGATTACCAGACTTGTCTCTTCCTGTCCCATTAGATGAATGGAATAATTACTTTTTAATTCCACAAGGACCAAGTATCTTTTTAGAACCCTGTGATTCGTAAGGTTGGATAAATCAAGATGTGTGAAAATAGGTTCCGTACTGAAAAGGAAACTATAATGTTTAATACTGATCATGGAAGACCCAGCTTGGATCACACCCATTTCCTGGAGAAATTAATTCTCTAATGGAATTCAACACTTTTGTAAATTTCAAGTTGTTAATCTTGAAGCAACTGTACACCCTACTTCCTAGTGGGTATGCCTTTTGGTGGCTCCAAAACCAGCAGAGAGTCAGGCAAGAAAGCTTAGTCAGACCCTGAAGGAAGAAGAAATGTACCTTTAGCACTTAGACGTGTGTGTTTCACTGATCATCCAATTACATAGCAGGACAGCTTGCTTACCGCTTTCACCTTCTGATTCTTCCTCAGCAGGACTGATACTCTTAGCAACTGCTCCTTGATGGGTGTTGCCTATTTTATGTGCTCTTTCATCAGCAGAGACATCCAACAGTATCTGAAAGCATAAGATGTTCTTCAAGAGCTAAATGAGAAGGCTTTAGTGTGGCTGACCCCAATTTTTTTGCCTGAGGTTTGCCTGATAAAAATCCAATGGTGCGAAATGTATGTTTCAGAGCACAAGACTTATGAGGAGTGGCTGAGGCAGCTGAGGTTGTTTAGCCTGGAGAAATGGAGTCTCCAGAGAGACCTAATTCCTCTCTACATTTATGTGAAAGGAGGTTGTAACCAGGTAGGGGTCAGTCTCTCCTCTCAGGGAACAAGTGACAGAAGCAGAGAAGAAGGCCTCGAGTAGTGCTAGAAAAACTTTAGACTGGATATCAGAGAAAATTTTTTCACTGAAAGGGTGATCAGGCATTGGAAGAGGCTGCCTGGGGATGTAGTAAAGTGTTCAACACTAGTGTGAATGTGACACCTGGTGATATGGTTTAGTGGTGAACACCATGGTGCTGGGTTAATGGTTGAACTCAATGATATTTAAGGTCTTTTGCAATTTTGATGATTCCATGATTCTGTGATTCTATGATCTAACATTAGTACCCAGGTCTAACCCTCAGTGACTTTGCATCCTGATGCATTCTGACTAGGTTCTGGGTGACTCTAGAGCTGTTCTTACAAATAACAACTTTGTGGGAGTGGGTTTCTCAGCCTTACTGTAACGGAAAAGAACACAGAGACTTCTGTGTTAGACTTCTAGCAAGCAATGAGCTTCAAACAAATGTATATCCATGGCTTCTAGACTAATGAAATACTCAGAGGAAAGCTGGCTTCATCTTTCCCCCAACAGTAGTGTTAGAAGAGGAAGAAGGATCACAGAAACTACTTCTAATGCCGTTCAAACCCTCAGCCCGGTCCCGACACTGACTAGACTCCAGTTCCCTGAAAAAAATGCTGAGAAAGAAAGCCCCAGTGGGTTTTGATTAGCTAAGAAATTCTGAACTACAATTTTGTAAAGGAGAGAAATGCAAATATGATAGTCTTTCCATCTGGCCTTCTTTCTCCATAGCCTGATCCAAAAGGGAAAACACCATGATATACTTAAGAGCAAGGGCTTATGTTCACTCCAGGTGGGGTCTTCCTCTTTCCATATGCTTCCACCTAAGCTAGGTACAATGTCCTAGCACTGAACATGCAGGACACCACTTCAGTATCCTTCTAATAAAACAAGATATGCTAGAGGTTGGTCTTTCCATGTACTCACATATGTATATGCATATTCACATCTACAAACACACACCTCTCAGTCCAGATTTGAAAAGAGTACACTGAAGAAAAGAAATTGTCATTGAATGGCAAATCTTATAAATTGGAAGCTGTATTTCACAATGGTGGGACGGATGCTGATATCTTAACATTTGAAAATACTTCTCCCCCTCCACCATTTCAAACTACTGTTGGTAGGTTTGTCCCACCTGTCATTGTTTCCAGAGATATCTCTACTGCTACATAATTTAATCATTCCAGCTGATGTGTCAAGCAGTTAAATGTATCATTAGTTTAAAATGGATAGCACAGTTTGCATTGAAATAGAAGACTTAGGTTTAGGTGTTTTAATTGTTACACACAGGAAAAAAATTGAAAATGGTTGTTCAATTTAAATAGTCAAATTTCCTTATCTGCTGCTTTAGTTCTGTTCAGAAAGATGTTCAAGTATCCACCAGCTTGTTAGTAATACTCACAACATATATCTAAAATCTGAGAAGTGTACATTGAATAAAGGCAAATGGAAAAATATGTAACTCCACATTTCGGATGAAATCTTATTTGAAGCCTAGATGACAAATTCAAACATAAATGACAGGGTGCAAAACAGCCATACAAGACTTTCCAATTAATTAATCAAGTGCAGTAGTGCAAAGAAAACCATTTTAGGAGTGAGCTAAGGCAAATAGTGCTATACAGGTGTTTCAGACTTGTTCAATGTAAATGCTCCATGACGTTCCTTAAGAAAGAGACTCTGGGAGTAATATTTTGGAGTGGTGCCTAGTGATTTAGTGATTTAGAGTAATAGGAGTCAAGTGGCTAAATCACTAGGCGCCACTCTGAAAATGCACCCTTAAGACCTTGCTTGGCTTATCTCCTCCAAGGCTGAGTCCGCCCTAATGCAGCTGTTTCTGATACCAAGTATGAGATTAAAAACTATTCTAAATTGTGATGGGATACCTGCTGTGCTATGAAATCACATCAACCTCTGCATGGAGGCTAGTATTTAATTCTTTAAAAAAAAAATCCCTGCAGGATATCTTAGAAAATTCTGTACCTTGAGTAAGTATCTGAATTTCCCAGGTGGTGGATTTGCTCTCATCTTCTGAAAGTAGAATCCATTCCTGTTAAAAAAAAAAAAAAAAAAAGTGGACATTTTTTTAAAATATCCTTTATTAAGGTGTACTTTTCCTGTGCAGAATAAAGTAAATCCTTCATCCATTTTTGTTATGTTGATCCAGCAGAAGAGATAGTTTGATCTTTCCTGTAGAAGATAAATGCTTTACCATGAGGCAGCTGAGAGGAAATGTTCATTCCAGCCTAAGAGGTGCGTGGAAGTGGTACCACTATAGTATAAATGATTCAAAGTGAAAGTACTGCATTGGGATGCACACAGATCCCTGAGGAACACTCCCGCTTCTGTGAAAAGATACTTCCTGTTTTATATTACAAGCTGAAGTTTTGTGGGGGCTGTAACTGGTTTATACCCTCCTCCTCAAATTCCACACCCTGAAAATGCACATCTACACAGCTACAAACAAACAGGTTGCAGCTGTGTATGCTGCTCACTATCTCTTTAGATTTGTGCTCCGTTGGCCATGATTGGCACTGCTTTGGAAATAGCTTAAGGTACACAAAGAAAAACTGCTCTTTCAGAACGAGAAAGGGCTTAATAAATAAATATATGCAATAGAAAAATTATTCTATTAGAAAAATAATTTTAATTACACAAACATTATTTGTTATACACTGCAGAGACAAGTGTATCCCATTGTTTAACATGGCCCTGACCAAACACTGACCCCTTGCTGTTGTCTACTGCAGCTTCAAGAAGTTTCTTCTTCACCTTTCCTCTCACGAATCCTCTGTACAATTTTCTGCAGATGGAAATACTGTGATCTAAAATTTTATTTGACCTCAGCCCTCATGTCTATAATCTCTTATCATCCAAAAAAACATAGATGTTAATACACAGTTTTCATCATCCAGCGATTTTCTCAGCTGTGCATTCTTCTAATAAATTACATCATTTTGGGATCTGAGAGGTTGCATTAAATGGATGCACACTGGATTAATCACAAAACAAATCTCAAGGAGTTAAGTATGCTGTTATTGATACCTTTCACCCAGGACACTCTTGAGTCTTGAACTAACAAAAGTTAACCAGAGCACACTTTCCATTTACCTTTGCAGTCTTTAGAATTTAGTACCAAATTTGTCTTTGGCAAGCTGCAACCACCCCCAGGACTAGATCTATATGAGATTCTAAGAATATATCTAGGAACATCTCACAGAACATAACAGTGTCTGTAGAAGCCTCTGATGCTTATGGCAGAGAGGCTGTGCTGATGGAAATAACACGTCTGCCCAGGCACTGACAACAAACATTATCAGCCACAAAAGGCAGAAAGGCAGTTGAAGACCTACAGAAGAAATTGCCTTGATAACAAAAAACGAAGCCGCTGTGTAATGCAGCATCCACTGAAGCTCAGAAATAGCAGCAACGACAGATGTCTGATAAGGTAGAATCACTTTTCACTCTGTTAAGAAGTCACACACCCTGATGTGCACTCAAAATAAGATTTGTTTATACAGCAATTGTGAGATGAGATCTTTAATAATTATTAACTTTTGTCAAAATATCAAAATAGGATTATATTCTCTGCATGCTGAACACAGAACTCAGATGCATTCGGGAGGTGGGATGCAGATGCAGGTCTCAGATATGACCTTAAATTTGCATTTAATGAGTGTGACATACCAACTGGTAAGAAAAAAGCTGCATCATAGTTTCTTTTCCATAGTCTATATGTTTATCCTGTCTCTTAGAGAACTGTATTACTTTGGTCCTTCAAAGAGTGGTGTCTCTACAAAACAACAACAGAAAAAGTCTGAGGAAGCAGAAATTATATGATAGCAACCAGAATAACTCTTGTTCCTGGGTAGGTGTGTAGTCCATCTGTAGATGATACCTGCACACTCAGCAGTTGACCCTATGTTCTGGTTTCCATTAAAGAAACTCTTAATTTGTAACATATCGGGTGGGTGCTCAGGTTATGAAGGAACCAGAAATTTGAAAAGTGACAAAGGGCACAAGAAAAAGTGCACTTACGGGCATGACTACGAGACCACATTGGACGGTGAGAGCTTCTCATCTTTGCAAGGGCTCCATTAGATTATGTGCTGGCTTCCTGGGCAAGGCTGGGTAGAAATTTCCCTTTCATTACCCCTCCAGAAAAGAGGGTATCTTTAACTTTAGACATTTCAGAGATCCAGTTTACAGTAAACAGACATAAATACTTGTATTGGCAGAGCAAAGTTAGGCAGGAACAAAGAGCAAGACTATTGTTTTGTCTTCTCTGCAGCTGCCTGCAGAATGGGCTACAGCAGTCTATCACAGCTCTTTTAATCCTTTGCCATCAAATTCTCACTTGGCTTCATCCTTAGAATCAGCTATACAATAAAGATATTAGAGTGATATTCCATTGAGTTTCATTTACGGTATATGCAAAAAAATCCAGCAAAAATGGAAGGTTGGGCTTGTGCGTATTTCTAAGAATGTAACATCACAGCTGGCACAGAGAGACATCACACAGAAGCAGGTCCCAGGAGCAGAAATGGAGTAAAGACTGAAAAAATAAGTCAAAACTAGTGAGAATATACCATTTTCCCCTGACAATAATCATATCAAAAGAGGTTTCTTATCCACTCCCAAGCACCCAGAGGTCTCTTGGCTTGGTCAGGTGCTGAGCGATGGATGTCTATAGTGCTCAGCAGGAGCTAACCCTGAAGGGAATCCTGCTGGCCTGGAACAGGGAGATAAATGTTGATTGAATAAGGCATGATTCATAAGACTTTTGTCTTCACTCTTCATTGTGGGATGGTTGGTTTTGTTATAAAACTAATTAGCATACATGTGGAAGTACTTTGTGGAAGCAGCTTAATCCCAAGCAAATGTGAAAATAAGCCTGTATTGTTTCTAGGGACTGATTTACATTAATTATCTTCTACTTTAAAAAACCTCACAGACTCTTTTTTTTAAATCATTGTTTCTTTGTGGAAAAATGAAGAACAGAACACATCTGTAAAATACTGTACGTACAAATTTCTAGCATTTCCAGCAAGGATGTATTCTCCAAAGACAGAAGGGCTTGGGTTTAAGTCAAAAATTCTGCTTCGCAATCAGCTAAATTCAGAGACCTCAGTTTACATCCAGCTACCCAAATTACTAGCTTCATTCTCAAAACTTATGACCTTCTGAGAACCAGACTTAATTTTAGGAATCTATATGTGGATTTAGGTGCCTCAACTAAGCCACACTGTGTTACATTTTTTTTTTTTTTTTTAACTTGGTTAACTACAAGCATTGCTCATTTGCCCACATCAAAGGCTTCAGAACAGTTTGTGATTTCAAAAAAAGACTGATTCACACAAATTTAACCAGCAACAATGAATCAACTTCAGACTGCAAATATCCATAATGAAAGCATATGGATTTCAGGGTGCATGTCTGTGTTTAACTTCTGCTTTGGGCATGGCCCTTTGCCAGATCCCAGTCCTTTACTCGTTCTGTGAGGGTTGAAGTGCACCCTTGCTGTCTTCTGAGGCATGCACTGGAGCTTTTTTACACGGTAGCTTGAACCAGTGGTGGGGATGAACTCTGTCTCAGGCTGGCATGGAGCAGGGGCTCAGCTGCAGCTCACAGATGCACCTAAGAGACTGCACTTAGTCCCAGCTATAGAGATCCACTTGCACAAAACCTATCCCTCATGCTTTTAAAGAAAGACTCTCATCCCTACTAAAAATTAAAAAAAAGAAGCTGAATTATCCACCTAAGTCAATATTTTCTCATGGAATAAGTTCCCACAAAATGATCACTAGGTAAACATCCCAGATTGTTCCATTTTGGAGAATTTCAGGTACTGCCTGGCAACAGCAGAATATTATAAATTCATAAACCTGCCTGATGCACCTGCTTCCATCTCTGCTGTGAAGAAGACGTAGGAGTGTCCCACAGGACTTCTCCTGCCTGTGTCCCTCTGCCTTCAGCAGCTAGAGGTAGGCAAAGAGAGTGGAGATGCATTTGTGGATCTAAACATTGCCTCTCCCTCATAGTGTGAAGGGACAGAGAGCCAAGATTCCTTTCCCTCAGGTAGCTCTGACCAGAGTGTATATCTGGCTCCTTCATGTTGAGAGAAAAAAAGCTGCTTTTGTTTCATGACTGCTGTCTGTCTCTCTCTTGAGTTGGAGGTACTGGGTTAAGAAGGAAGGTATACATTGGCAGGCTTGGCTTGCAAAAAGAGAGGTGTAAGAAACGAGATGTGAAGCAAACAGATGATTCTGGTGAGGAAGATGGGTTTAGCCTTACAATGTGCACAATGTGGACCTGGATGTCCAGGGATCATTACAGCTGTCTGTACCTCTTGGTCCCAGTAGGGACACATGCTGCTGGCTCCTCCGGAGTCTGGTAGCCAGAGCAGCCTGGTTTGGCTACTGCTAATGTCACAAAATAAATAAAGTCATGCATCTCTTTTGCTTTTAACAAATCCTTAAACTGAGCTGTGGAAGGAGGTCAGATTGAAACACAATATACAAACTAAGCCTTCAGAACTTTGAAGTAAAAAAGCCCCAGACCTAAGACAAGTACTACTTGCCTCTATCCAGACCCTGTAGGAAGACTTGCCATAGCACAAAACCTTCAGAATTTTTGCAGAACATAGCCTTGTTGACAGTCTAATGGTTTTCTCTGTGACGCATATTTACAGCAAGACCATGTTGGGCTCAGCCTCTGTGGGTCTGTAAATTTCCTTTGTTGGAGAAAGTGTGTTTCGCACAGAGATGCTGTTACTTCTACGAAAACAAAACAAAACAAAACAAAAACTAACATATGACACAAGGGATAAACATGAGTAAGACTTTTCTCTCAGAAAGGGAATATTCTGTAAAATCTTTTCTTCCCCTCCCCTGGGCTACTTTTACTCAAATATAAAATCCAGTTCTGCCTTTGACTTAGTTACCTTACATATTCTATTCAAAACCAGAGCATAGTGTCTATCCTTGTAATTTTCACTAAAGAAATACTATGTTTTCCTCACTCATATTTTACCAGTCCTGAGTACAGAACCAACACTCTTACCCATTTCTATAAAAACCTCAGCTGTTAATGGATTTTTGTGTATATTTCATTTAAAGCACTACTGTGTTTAAACACTTAGAGTGCTGAATGTAAAAATAGCTGGCAATCTCAGAAGTGAACATTTTATTTGTAGTACGGGTGATTTTATCATGCGCCACATTTCTTTTTTACTCATCATTTATTAATGTTTTATATAGCTCATCAAAAATGAAGGTTGAGGTCAATAATTGCTGACACATGAAAGAACAAGTAAAAGGACAAGCAAGGGCATTATCCAGAGAATTGTGGACTAGCAAAAACACTCTCAGATTTCCTTTGCACACCTTGAAATATAGTAATCACTTAAATGGCCAAGTCAAGGAAAAAGAAAACTTTTTTTTTTAATAATCAACATGGTTTCCAGTTTCATGTATACTCACATGTGCTTCAGAAAGCATCTGGATTTTTATTGGCATCCGTTTTCACTTACCAGTTTCATTCTGTAGCCTCTGTCTTTTCTTTGGTGTTGGGGAGCCTCATCTCCTCTGAGAAGGCTGGTGAGCACAAGACAGTTTTCCACTTGGCTCACAGCCCCACACTATGCATTGTTGACATGACTGTGTTTAATAATAATTCCTGCTGATTCTGTTGTGGAAAAACTTACTCTTCATAAGCTGACTAGCTTGTGGTGCCAGTGCATCTGTGTATAATTTTTTTTTTTGTCTTTTTAAGGGTCTTGGGCCCTGGTTTAGAAAAGACTGCTTGAGCATGTGTTAAAAGCTAAACATACTAGTTCCCACCTTTATTTAGCAAAGCACTTAAGTATATATTGCATCTGGCTGGCTTCAGAGGGACTTGTATGCATGCTGAAGTGCTCGTTGATTCAGAGCCTCAGCTCTCAGCAGCAAATTCTAGCTCAGATACTCTCTCAAGCCTACCTACCACTCCCTCCCCAACAGCAAGATTTATGCCTTTCACTACAATAGACTTATCAATTTACAAGTTATCACATTTCCCCTGGGTGAATACATTGTGTATTTCAGAAAACTATACTAAAGATATGACCAAAACTACCTCTCCAGAGCAGTCACTGATTCACTTAATCTACATTTCTGTCACTTCATAATACAGCAGGGGGAAGGAAAGAAAACCTATTAAATGAGTCCATAATTGTTATGCAAAGGATACCAATGGTTCCATTTCAATTACATCACACTTTTCCTCTAATAGATACACGCTCCCTAAATAACAAAGGTGCTTCCACCTTCAATAAAAATAAAGGTACAAGAACCATGCTTCTATATGGCATGGTGTTTAACACATACCTTTTGAAGTACTATATACTACTGAAATATTAAAATACAATAATCCCCATCAAAATGTCTTCAAAATCTTCAGCAGCTCTTTATAAAAATAAACAAGTATAAAACCTGATGGAGTCTAGAAGGAGGAGTCAGAAGTGGGAATTGGGTCAATTCAATCACGAGAATTATATAGGGTAGTAGGCAAACTTAAACTGCAACAAATGTTTTCAAATTACATGCTTCCTCTGTCTCCAGAAGAAGGACTTATTTCAAGCAAACAACAAAAGTGGATTGTACTAAATTTCCTTAGTTCATAAGCTCTTAGCATGATTTTAGATTGCTGACCTATTAGGAAGGATTTTCAAAAACTGCTGTCACTATAGCTGGAGCTGTCAGGGCATGCAGTGAAAACATATAATTTTTTTACTCTAGGAAATATGATTTGATAAAGAGTAATAGGCAGTAAAGCAGCAAACTTATCTAATAATTCCTTTTTTTAAAAGTGCTGATTTACATACACACACCTTACCAAACTATTTCTCTTTGATTTTTACATCTGTTTAGACTGTTACATCTGTTTTGCAAACACCAGGTACAAGGATTTATGGTTGGAACACCTGAGCAAGTAACACTGCTGTCTCACACTATCCCCTGAATACTACTTGCACAGGTATCAAATACAGGCTTAAAATCCACAAAAAGACACCAGGTAACTTGCAATCATGGCAGAATCTATAGCTCCATAAAGGTTTCTAGGTTCTCTATAAAATATAAGAGAATCAAAAGGGCAGGTTGCAATTTCCGTGAGCCAGTAAGAAAGCTCCTTCTCTCAAAAAAAAAAAAAAAAAAAAAAAAAAAAAAANCAACCAAACAAACAAAAAAACCCAACTTAAATCCTGTTAAGAAGTTCGTTTTTTTGTTCTAAACCATCTTCCTGAGTTGTTGTTTGGCTGCTCTCCTAGGCTGGAAACACTGCTGTGAGCCTGGGCATCCTGCCTACTGACCAAGACAGGAACAGCTATCATATAACACATGGGAATCTTCCCTACCACCATCACTCTATTCACTCTGCTTGTTAAATATGTTGGCACTTTGCAAAAAGAGACAATCTGAAGGTGGTCAGATTAAAATCTACTGGGCATCAGTTTTTATGTGCCCATTTATCCATGTTGTACAATATGAAAAATAGTGTGTTGCCTTCTTTTAGACCACTTCAGTCTACCCACGCTACTTCAGAAATTTGACCCTGGTTTTCAGATTTCCATTAGGGAACAAATCACCTACAATTAAGCCATTAGGGTGTACAGCCATCAGACACTTCACTATCTGACTGATTCCAGCCCAGAATCTTTGCAGAGAATGGATGGCTCAGTATCAGCACCAACGTCCATATGCCTCTGGTACCTGGGCTAGCAAAACCTGACCAGCTTTTATTTTTGGTTATTTCATCAGCTCCTTACAAAACTCCAGCACTTGTTAACAGGGTAGGTTGGTGAGAAAAACTTCACTGGTATAGAGATAGTGGAAAAAATAAATACAACAGTGATATTTTTGCCTGCAGATGTGTACTTAGGTGCATGCAGTTAATAATAAGATGGTCGTGCCACTAAAGACCTATCTGTAAAACATTTACATATACAAAACTGATTAACTATTAATTTACTTCGAAACTATTTTCCTGAAAGGACTATTTACTTCCCTTCCCCATTAACAGAAGTGATCTAATTCAAAGCTAAGCTTGTGGCCCTGTACTTTCTAGGTTTAGAAACAAATCCTTCCTTCCCCCTGCTAAATCAAACATCACAATGTCAAATGCTCTGCAGACATTTCCCTCAGGAATCTGAAAGGCTAATTAGGGTGAGCTTCACCATAAAGAATACAGTTGTTAAAACAGCTTCTGTACACAGTGGAATAATGATCATTCTCTTATAGATGCAGTGATTTGTTGCTGCAATTTGCAGCCATATATCTCTCAGGAGCTAATTCGGATGTTGTTATTTATTGCACGTATGATTATTAATGATATCTTAGCAACTGCTGGAAGTGACTGGTTTCACCTTAGGAAGTAAAGTATTTTAGCTCAATGTTTACAGATCTAAGGAGATTTCAGTTTCTGTAGAAAATCAGTTCTCCATTTGACCTCCCCCACATCTAACTGTAAGATCTGTACCATCATTGCTTACAGATATTTTCCTCATACTGTAAAAAATTTTTGTCATTATGAAATAATAAAAAACCCCTGTCAGTCCTTCTTTCTATTGAAAACAGGTTTTTTCCAGGGGAAGAAAAAAAAAAGAAAAAAGAGGGTCTTTTTAATGGCCTTTGAAAAGTAGAGAAAAAGTAGTATTTTAGACAAATGTATACACATAAATAAATAACTACCTGTGTAGAATATAGAATCAAATTCTCAGATCACTTGTAATTTCTGATAGGGAAAAAAACAATATGAAAGTACTTCTTTTTAAACTAAAAATGTTGCTGATCTTCAGAAGCACTTGCAGGAATGAGCACCTTGCAAGATCACTGTGGTGGTTTAGTTTGCATCTTTTACTTTTTTGTGAGATAACAATTAGAAGAAGGGCAAAGCAGGCTTAAAACTTTAAAGAATACAAAGAAGTTTATTACTAACAGAATTAAAGGTAATAAAA
>VWZT01015221.1:40916-57017 GCA_013397055.1 Pachycephala philippinensis
TTCCCCTCCTCAGTGCCTTTTTATATGCAAAATCGTGAGAAGCGATTGCTCTAAAACCCTGTCTATCAACTCAGTCTCTTCAAACCACCACAATCACTTACAGTACTATTACTTCCAATGGCTTACGCTTTTTTGTTTCATGCATCAAAAATCAGTAGTTTTCTATTCCATGATATTCTATCAAGTTGTTGCTGAACCTACATTTAAACTGAGATCTTCTCTCTCAGTGTCTGAGGGAAAAAATGAGTGTAATCAAGAAAACCAGATGAACTCATTCTGACTAATTTTGATCGCATTTGAAAACTGAGTTTCAAAGAGTGACTATAGCACAGCCTTTACTGGAGATGTGTTCTCCTTAGAAGAGATGGTGAAAAATTCATGGGAGTTCAGATGACTCCCAATGAAACAAAGAAGAGTGAATGGATCAGTCTCTTTAGCTCTTGCCTGGAGTCATCTTGTTTGCAGCTCAGTCTCGTCCAGGAATTTGCCCTGTGTAGGTAGTGGGAATTCCTCTGAAGGACAGCAAACATGAGTTCTGAACATGAGCTTCTTGCAAATTTACTGAGACTAAAGTGATAAAACAAGAAAAGGTGTGATAATGATAGATTTTTCAAGGGAGACAGAAAGCCAGAGAATTTTACAGACTACACACTGCCCCCTTTTGTAACCAGAGGTGTTAAAAGTATAATTGAAATATTGTATTTTACAATTATCTAATAACTAAAAGTAACAAATAATTAGATACTAGTGTATCTAAAACATATAGTATTATAAAATTTAAAATTATCCTGATTGTCTTAGTAAACCTTTCATGATCAATGTCAAATAGCAATACTAGAACAAAGAGAAAAAAGAAAAGAAATCCAGTGTTCAGTGTGCAGAGTTATGTTAATCTCATCTGTACATTAATATATTAATGAAAAATACAGTGCTCTCTAGTTAACATATTACATAATTTCTTCACAATAGTTAATAGCAGCTTACCTTCTCCCTCCTTTTCTTCAAGGATCAGTGTATATGAATAATTTAATCTCAGCCCACCAGTGCTTTGTAGCTATTTGCTGTAACAAAATATCTAAAAATACTAAAAATACAATACTATTGATTCTTGAGTTGTATCAGTCTAAACTGATAGTAATGATACCAGAGACTACAGAATCTTGTTTAGGGTCTAGGATGGTTTAGATCTGTTAGTACCTGACTTTTTCTTAAAATAAAAAAACTGAATTTGGTTTTATGTTATTCTGGACCCTATCTTGCTTGCATACTCATGGGTTTTTAAGAATTTGCATGAATGATGGAAATTAGCTCACAAATATATATTTGCATAAATGTGAAGGCAGGCAGCATCACAGAAATTCACATACATTTATTCCTGTATTGTACATAAGTTGACAAAAAGTGCTTATCAACCCATCCTCCTCTTCTGCAAAAAGCTGAAATACTTTGTGGTCAGTTATGGTGTTTGTGGTTATCAAGAAAACTGTAAACATTAGCAATTTTCACAAATAATACTCAAAAGATCCACAGGGTGAGGCTTTTCTTCTGTAGACATCATGGCTGAACAATTTTCAGTAACAAATGAGAAGAAAAGCAAAACCTCTTCACAGACATATCTCAAACATAAAAGGCAGCAGATTCATCAAAACATTTGTTGTGAATTGTTTATCTGAGTGTGATGCTTCATAGTTTACTTTAGTGTAATTTGAGAATCACATGAGAAGAACTATCCCAAATCTCATAGATTTTACTTGTTAACATTTTAATATTTACATACATATGTATTGTGCTTAGACATACATTTCTGTTTTGTTATTTTGCACAAAGTACACAGACCTGTATACGAGTAGAAAAAAAACTTTAAAATGTTCAAATATCTTCAATTACAGTGAGCGGAGTCTAAAAAGGAAATCTAATACATGAGATGACAGAAAATCTTGAACACTTGCTGGAGTTTTCCATGGTTTGAAAGGGTCGTTTTTGACAACAACTAATGCCATGCGACACAAAAACCTACATTGATCCAACCACTTACATTGCAAAGAAACCTTTTAGCATCTTCCTACTTTGCCATTATATAATAACGTTGTCATATTTATGTAGGAAAACAGAACTTCACCGCTTTTGTCCTCAGACATCCACAGAGGATAAGGTTAGTACGGAATTTACCGGGGTTTTTTTGTTGTTTTATTGTTTGTTTTGGTTTGGGATTTTTGTTTGTTTTTTAAGGAAAAGTACTGTGAAGTTTAAATACCTGAGTACCTAAGCACATTTTGCCAAGAAGCTCTGTAAAGACTTTGGGGCTGAGTAAAAAGAAAGCTTTCAGGACTGACTATCCCAGCATGACTGAGCAGACAAGGCTTGCAGGAAAGCAATGAGCCTGCATATCTAGACTACGAAAACAGCATCAGATAAAACAAATGAATATCAGGACTGAAAAGGCTGTAGGAGTTTGAAAGCAGATGTCAATAAGCATACCAGAAAATGTCAAGAAAAGTGTAACAAGCACAGGTTGCAGAGATTAAGGTGATAAATATGTGTATGATGAGCACTGTGCTAGGACTTGCTGTCCTAGGAGCTGCTTTGCAAGCAACAGTGTAAAAAAAATGCTTCAAATCCTCACCACCACAAGCAGAAAAATAATAAAACATCAGTGATCAATGTCTGCGGAAAATCTTGGAGTCAGAATGTAAACAGAGGATACTAGGCCAATAAAACCATGGCGGAAACATGTCTCTGGAAAATCTTGGTCATTGCTGTTTTATGGGCAAATTGTTCTCTTTAAAATGGAGCACAAATGAGCAGCAATTTTGAAGAGAGCATAATGGAGAATTTGAACAAAATTATTATGGTAAGCATTTGGAAATGCTTTCCTGAAAGTATGAACAGGAAAACGTGTTTTGGATGTGCAGGTCCTTAAGTGCAAGTAATAGCAAATTTGTGTTACATAGCAGCAAGTCATGCTGTGTCAGGAGTGATGCTGGCTGTGAAATATAGAGTGAAGCTAATGCTCTCCAGTGGAAAACCCCCATAGTGTCAGGGGAGCACTGCCAATCTGAGGGGTCGTTCACCATCTTCCTGGAGCCACTGAAATGAGCAGGAAGAGCAAGTGGCCAGGAGCCCCTGAGCTGGAAACCCATTAAAATAACAGCAGCAGAGAGAAAATAAGAAAATCTTTAGACAATGTTGTGTGTGTCTGCAGCAGCTATTAGTTATGGGATATCCTGGAAAGTCATCAGCATCAACATTGCATGCTTTGCATTTTGTTCACAGATTCAATATTAAACAGGGAAGGTGTGAATATTAAGTTCTTCCCTGCAAACAATGGGAGCAGAAGTCACGGTGGTGTGAAATAATGTCCTTCCTGGTTTCCACGACTTGTGCTGGACTGCATCTGTGGGGGAACATTGTGGGGTTGTGTAGGAATGTAAATTTGGAGGGATGAATGCATCCTGCCTTTCTCATAAAACTCTTTAAGCATCTCATGCTTAAAGAACCAGCCTGATCGAGAGAACTTTCTGTTTCATATTTTCCACTTAATTTGTAGTGACTTATTTTTTTTGCTTATGGCCACTGATGTATGTTTGCGTACTACAAAACTAGTGCCTTATCTCTTGAGGAGAAAGCTAGCTCATGCTTCATTTCGAAACTGCCATATAATGGTCAGTCTCAGCATGCAATTTTTATTTAACTTGTGTAATTGGCACTGTGATCACCACATAGAATAATGTCATGTAGTCCACTATTATATGGGCTATCTATAAAATGATTACAGGCTTCCTGTTCAGCAGTGCACACTCCAAATTAAGTATCTGATTATATATTCCACTGATTTATGAAACAACAAAAGCATGAGATGTAAATACATATATGCATACTCTCTATTTAAAGAGATTGTTTCTACTGAGTGTGGATGTGCATCAAGACAGCACCATATTTGGTGCTACATGATGAAGTTTTCTAGCACAAGCAGCAACTGTAGATTTTATCCAACAAATATTCTTTGTCACAAAGTAGTTCATGTTCTTGTAGCTAGTCCTACTGAATTCAGAGATGGCTGTGGGGAAGCACAAGTGAGTTTCAAGTGTGGCCAATTAGGTGAGTAAGGAAAACTGATTCATTTTGAATTGCCGTGGGTCATAGAACATGAATCACTATCACAGGTCGGCTGCTCTAAAGTTGCTAAATGCCAACTGGTTTTGTGCCTTTAAACCTAAAATAGAGGATCACGAAAAATGCCACTTACATCCATCCAACCCTTCCAGCCTTTGGATGGGTTCCTAATGCAAATACCTGTGTTCCCTGTACCTTTAGGAAACTCACAGGAGAAAAACTCCCTGAGTCTTAGCTGGAAATCTCAAGTTCGGAAGGCACATGTAGGAGGCTGGTACTGCTGCTGCTATATCCATGGATAGTACACATCATCCTAAAGGAGAAGGAATGGTAGAGACCTAACATGGCATGGTGCACCAAACTTTCCAGAGCAGTTGTACAAAGAGGGAGACTTATTTTCTGCTGCTAGACACAAAAACCTCAAGTTAATTCTTCCCACGAAAACAATAGAAGTATAGGGGTAGGAAGGTTTTAGATGAATGATGCAGCTTAGCTACCACCTAATTTGCATCACCCAGCTTACTGAAATTTAATTTTCTTGCCTGCAGTTGTTTAACATGCTTAACAAAGTAGGTCTGAATTCACAGGGACCCAGCAGAAGAAAACGTGATTAAAAAAATCCCCAAAATATGCAACTTGGACACAGTAAGAAATAATAAGTTAAAGAAGGCTCTGCATTTTTTCCAGGAATAACTCCTTTCATCTCTTTGGTGTGCAAGTTATGCAAACTCAGATTCCCCAAGAGATCAGCAAATAAAAGAATACAGTGGATGGTAAGGAAGCCTTTGTTCGGTCTCCTTACACACCGTTCCTGATTTGGTCTTGATAACTTCGGAGACACTATATATTAATTTTCTTCCACAACAGGGTCTTGCATATGGTATGGTCTGTCTCATTCTGACAGTTTACTTTCCATGGCCTATTAAATTTCCTTATGGAAACTTGGATGTAAGCTGCAAAACGATCCTATGATTGTAAGAGTCATATTTTCTCTCCTTCCATGAACATTTAAAAAAAATGGAGTCAGAAAAACATGCCGTAGCATAATTCATCAAAAATAATGCAGTCAAAAATTATAATCTGGGGACTTTTTCCCCAATAAAGACAGAAAGAAAAAACCAAATAAAATTGAAACTGTCTTTTATTGAGAAATGACACTATTTCTAAATGAGTGGTAAATGCTGGCAAAAGGAAAAACGAGGCTTGTTAGTGATGCAATGCTTGGAATCAAAGAACATTAAGTCTGAGTTAAACACGCAAAGAATTGCTATAAGAAACGAGAAACTCTGAAACAAACTGAGCAGTCTGAAACCTCATCTTTCTAGCTAGGGAGTGGTTAGAGGTCTCAAAAGCTTTAAAATAAATTCCAAAAAGCTATAAAACAAGAGAATGGAAACCACATGCAACATAATGGGGTCTCAAAGCACCAAAGGACTTCAGTCCAATATAGATAGATTACATGGATTTATATAGGTTACTTTCAGCTTGGATGAATTTTGAAAATTTATATACAGAAAGCTTTTTTTTTTTTCATGAAATGATGTAGAATGAGCATATTTGTGACACATCTGGTGAACAATTACTTTTACTGGCCATTTTGTTTGACTGCCCCCCCCCAAAATTTTAACTATCATGTAGCAGAAGATACTTCTTTCCCATATTTTTTCTTTCTGTTTTTGATTTGCTCTGCTCTTCTCACTTCATGCATTATATGAACTTGTAGAGATTAATAGAGCTTGAGCAGTCATATGCTGGTACTTGCCATGGGAGGGTATTCTGTGCTTTATTATTCTGGCGGTTTAGTGAGTGTGAGAGAGGATGAAATTCGGTTCTAATTTTGTTATTTCATAACTCACAAAAACACTGTCAGTGTAGTAATTAAGGTGAATACCAGCAAGACACAACATTAAGTATCTTTTGAATTGTAACTAACAACACTCCCCAAGTGTTATGAAAGGTGGCAGAATTCAAGAGATAATGGATGAGACTCCACTCTGACTGTTCTATTACCTAAGGTTTTTTTCTTGTCTTTTACTTTTTGCTTAATATATATTTTTATTTTGTAGAAAAAGAAACTGTCAATAGGCACAAAACTAACAGCACTCTGCACCAAAGTCACATGTACTCTCCCTTTTTCAAAGGCACACCAGGAATGCCTCTTTCCTCCCCCAGCTACTCTTAGGATACTCTTAGCCTCACTTCTGGAGAAAACCACTTAAGTCCTGGACACTAATTCACATTGCATCTCAGCTCTCCTGTTGAGATCATCAGGCAGGGTGCCTCATTTTAGGAAGTCCATATTGCAATGCCTGTACTCATCCACTAAGGAGTGGAGTGACCTCACTGGCCAATGTAACCTGTGTTAAAGAACGAAATGGTAACAGATGTCGCTTGATACCATAGCAAGCTAGTGTCATGGGTCGACGCTGGTCATATGCCAGGCACACACAGAAGCTGCTCGCTCACTCCCCTGCTGCAGCTGGACAGAGGAGAGAAAATTTAAAGGGTATATGTGTTGAGATATGGCCTGGAAGACATTGCTCACTAAATACCATTAAAAGAAAACAGGCTCAACTTAGACATATAAAGTGAATTTATTGCTACCAAAATCAGAACAGGATAATGAGAAGTAAACTAAGACCTTAAAAACATCTTCAACTCACCCCTCCCTCCTTCCCAGCTCTACCTCCTACCCCAGCATTGCAAGGAGACAGAGAATGGAGGTTATGGTCTGTTCATCACCTGTTGTTTCTTCCATGTGGGGTCCTTCCCACAGCAGACAGTTTTCTGCAAACTTCTCCAACATGTCTCCATCTCATGAGCAACAGCTCTCTATGAACTACTGCAATGTGAGTCCATCCCATGGGCAAAAAGTCCTCTCAAAACTTCTGCAGGATGAGTCACTCTTCCATGGGGTGGAATCCTTCCAGGACAGGCTGCTCCAGTATGGGAGCAGGGCCCCTCTCTCCATGGGTCTCCCACAGGATCACAGCCTCCTCCATGCATCCACTTGCTTCAGTGGGGGCTCCTCGATGGGTTGCAGGAGGATCTCTGCATCCCCCATGATCCTCCACAGGCTGCAGGGACACAGCTGCCTCACCATGGTCCTCACCATGGCCTGCAGAGGAATCTTGGTTCTGGCACCTGAAGCATCTCCTCCCCCTCCTTTTCCACTGACCTTGGTTTCTGCATGTTGTTTATCTCACATATTTTCACCCTGCTTTTCTCTGACTGGAGGTAAAACTGCTCCACAAACTTTGTTTTGATTTCTTAAATTCTTAAATATGTTATCAGAGAGGTGTTATCACTGTCTCTAATTGGCCCAGCCTTGGCCAGCATTACATCCATCTTCAGAGCCAGCAGGGATTGGCTCTGCCAGATGTGGTGGAAGCTTCTGGCAGCTTCTCACAGAAGACACCTATGTGGCCCCCTGCCATGCAAAACCAATACAGCTAGTTCTCAAAAACAAGGCAACCATCCAGCTTCTTCTCTCAAATTTTAATCACCCTAACTACACTTTTCAAAATAGTTGAGTAATGAAAAGCCTCTATTTTACCACAAAGGCGGAGATTAGTTGCTTGTTGTTATTGTAGCTTCCCATAAACTTTAGAAACAATTTGGTGATGGTGCATGGGCCTTGCATTTCAGATTTCCAAAGCTTCCTCCTCATCACAAGGGAGGAGTGTTATTCATAGGAGGCAGTACCCTTATGTTTTAGTCATTAGTAGAAACGGGCCATAGATCACTTCATGTTGTCTGTAACCTAGTTAGATTTTGACAGCAGATGGGTTCCAAAATCATAGGTTCACATTAGAAACCTTTAAAAACTCATCAGCTCCTGATAATTATTCTACTAGCCAAAGCACTAAAAATCAGAAAGCTTATTTCTGCTTCAGAACCAATTGTGAATATGTTCAGAAAAAGCTTTGCCTTTTCATTTCTCAGTAACGAAAGAAATGGCTTCTCTCAATATGAACATTTGCAGCTGGTGCAGAAAAAGACTACTTTCCTTCCTGAACATGAAGGATGAAGTCAATTCATTCTGTAACCAAGATGAAAAACTTACAACTAACCTTAACTCATTGCTCTGCTTTGGGACATCACCTTTTCCAGGCCATCTCCTCCTGAACATCTGACATCCCTCTGCCAAATTCAGAAAACACTGCCTTTCTCTAAACCACATTTGTTTGGAAACCTTAGCTGTTTTTTTTTTTCTTGCAGTCATAGTAGAAAAGGTTTCTGTGAGGTCTTGTATGTTGAAAACCTTATAAACAACACACTCTTAAGTGCACCTTGGCATCTTCATGGTCAGGACCATTCTCTGTTGTTCTACCATTGCTGAGTCCCAGTCTTTATTTTAGTTTGAACCATACAAGGACTCAGCCCATATAGTTGAAAGTGTTTTGAGTCACAAAAAAATGACCCAAAAATACCTTTCCCCACTAAATATTAAATGAAGGAAGGCCCATTCTTTCAGCTTATTTAGCACTAGATGGCCATTAAAAGCCCTGGGTGTGATGACTGGACAATATTACACTCTTAAGTTGGAGCACTATTTTATAGGTGCTACTATTTGATCTTACTGTAAGTCACAACTGAACCAAACTTTACTCAGCCTCAGCTCCAATAGATTTAAGCCAAGTATGGCCGAATTTGTTTCTACACTTAATTTTGATAACAAAACCATTCCATTTCATAACAGCAATTCTATAAAAATATATTGTTCCATTTTTTTTTCTGTACTATCTCCTGAATATGGACAAAATCCTGCTAGAACAAACAGAACAACAAAATAAAACAATGACCAACTCTTAAAAAAGACAGTAATTTATTTAAAATGTACATAAAGACAGATTATTCATAACCTTTTTATCGTACCCCTCTTCTCATCAAACTTGATTTCTCTGAAAATGTGTTTTCCATGATTTCTGGAACATTGTGCTTCTCTTCTTAGTAGAGACCATGAATTGCCTTTGACTGCTGTATGGAACTACCACAGGACAGTTGCAATCAAGGTTAGTTTTTTCAATGAGATCTCCAGTGTAAAACAAACAATAATCATAAAATTAATTCTTGTGATATTGTTTTTATGCACAGCACTTAGCAGGACCTTGAGAGCTAAGAGGAACATGTTGACCTAAGGAAGCAGAGACTATCACTATGGTTACAAGGGACATGTTTACCTGTGTGGGTTTAAGTACAGGGGTAGACACATAAAAGACACTTATTGGCAATATTTCTTGCCCAATAATGTAGAGTTTGTTCCCTAAAGAATCAGTAATTGCCATACCAGCAGTGCATTGAGCACTTTTATTACAAAGTTTATTAAAATGCCACTTACATTTAAAGAAACAATCACTAAGGAGGTTAGCTTCTGTGCAACAGAAATTTCTTAAGCTACCAGCTCTGCAAACACAATTCTAATACTTGAAAAAAAATCGAGTTCTATTCTTTTGGTGGCTTACATGGTTTACATCACAACTTGCAATAACTGTGACAGGATCAGAAAGGAGCTGGCCATATTTTGATCTTTCTTGGGGAAAAACAGGAATATTTCTGTACTCTTCAGTGATGCACCATTTTCACCAGAATCTTTGATATGTCATGTAGCCCCGTGCTGGGGAGCTACATGAATATTTTTCCCCTCATGATTCCCCTCAGTCACTTCACTGGACAAAAGTGTTGGCAACAGCTTCTTTTCAGGGTGACCAGCCTGAGATGTTCCTGGGATGTATCCAGTTTTCAAAGGTGAAACATCTCTCCTGTTGTCTACCCCAAACCACATAGCCAGCCTTGAAAATATTTGTTTATACAGGACAGCACCAGAGATACTCTCCACATCAGTAAAGTTAAACTTGGAAGCATAGGCAAGGATACCTTCAAACAGTTCGTGTTGCTTAGAGTCTGGTCTAACCTGGCCAGCACACCTCCAGGGATGGGCATCCACAGCTTCCCCAGGCAACCTGTATCAGTGCCTCTCCACCCTCACAGTAAAATGTTTTTCCTAATATCTAATCTAAAACTACTAAAATGCACAACTATACTGGAAAAGAACGGGGGCTTCTTGGTCAATAAAATACAAGTGAAAATATCTGAAAAGTCTTTTTGTACCTGCAATAAAGGTCATACAGATCTGTCATTGTGGAGCAATGTTAACTATAACAACTCAGTTTTGAGAAGAAAAAAAATTTTCCCTACATTTGGCTGCATCTGCTTCCTTCATTTTATCCATTAGCCCTGTGAAATCCTCCATTTTGGAGCACTTGATGTGAGATTGGGAAAACCGTCCAGGTGGTGCTGCCTCAGCAGGAAACTCACTCCTTGCTGAGGGACTGTCAATTATTTGCAGGGAAACTAAAACAGAGGAATAAATATTACATGCTGATGGATATTTGTCAGAAAAGATAGGAGTACTTTCAACAAACCTTGTCAGACACAATGCGTTCAGCACATCTACATTTCCTATGGAAAAGGGAATAGAGCTCTCCAGCTGCCCCCCTGGCAAGACTAAAGTTTTGTCTCATAAATTTAAATTATAGATGACATAATGGTGGAATGGAAATGGATTGCACCTAAAGAGATAAATCCAGAAAAAAACCCTGGAAGGAAGAAAATAAAAGTTTCTGACATGCCACAGATCTTCTGTTTGTTGTGATATTCTCTCCAACTCAACACTTTGTAAAGCAATTTGGTTTTTTTTTATTTTCCCTCCACCTCCATGGAAAGTGATGAACATTTTTGTGAAGCTCACAGAGAGTGCTAGGTTGCAAACATAACAAAGAGCTTGCCAGTGCCTGGGAGTCCTAACTGACAATATTTTCAGTTGTGTCAGCATTAAAGTATTGTTGTAATGTTATCATATCATGGCATAAAAAAATAACACGGAAGTATTTTTGCCAAAAGCTTACTGTTTGACTGAAAGCACACACCAAGTATCCATAGGTCCATTTGGGTTCTTTGCCAAAACATCATTTTAATATGAAACATTTGGTTGTTTTTCCACTCATTCACGAGAAACTCTACATTTTGATTTAAACCAATAAGACAAAAAGCATTGTCAGGTTTTCTGCATCTGATACTGATGGGGAATAACAAGGAAATTGTTTGATAAACTGCAGTACCTTGGGATGATTTGACAGCATTGGAAAGGAGATGGTCTCAGGTCTGGAGTCTGGTGAAGATTCTGCTTTATTTTCCACACAGTGAACTTGTTACTTTTGTAAAATGTGCAGAACTCCACAACAAATTTGTCAACCTATGTCAATGATAAAGCAAAGCCTTGTAAGTAGAGGAAGAGGAAAAAGACTAAGAGAGGCAGAATTTTGCTCAGGAATGAGTAAAATATTCTGTGTCATTTTTTGAATTCAATGAAAATGATATCTGAATGATCAATACAGGAAATTAGGGAAGTGCTATTGTGTACTGTATCATTGCACATTAAATATTTGAAGGCATATCAAGCTTGAGAGTCTAGTGGAAATACTATCTGAAATTGAACAAAATGAAAAATACACATGCTTCTGACTAAATTCAGATCCAGATGACTGTCTTACCATACGAATATACTAGGTGTGAGGAATAGGAATTTATTTCTATGACTGTTATTAAGTGGAACTTTTTCTTTTATATAATCCAGTGTAAATTCATCCAGCTGCACTCTCACAAACATCAGCTCTTGGATGAAGACAGGTTTGGGTTGGAAGGGACCATGAAAATTATCTAGTTCCAGCCCCCTTGCCATGGACAGGGATTCTAACCACTAGATCAAGTTGCTACCATAAAGATCTCCTCCATGATCTTCCCAGGGACAGAGATGAGGCTCAATGATTTGTAATATGATATGGATGCAGCAAGGTGATATACCAGTGATTCCTAAAATCTCTGCCGTGCTGTTTTTTAGATTGTTTATAAGTGGTCAAAACTTCAAAATAGATCAAGTTTAAATAAAGGCTATCTAGCATATTTCAGGGCCCTGAATAGATAAGATCTTTCTTACAGCAAGGTTCTTGATAAATACAAAACCTGCTTTCACAAATATTTGTAATTCTCACTTAGAATTTTCCTGCTTCTACAAATATTTCTGCAGCTGGGCTTGTTTGCTAGGATATATGTGAAAAGTAGACAAAAAAGTGAGTGTAAACACATTAAATGTGAATTAGCTTAGAATTTAATAATTAAAAGAAATGCACAGCAATTTTGTACATCTCTTGCCTGGCAATGGCTGTTAGACCATCCGAATCAAATCCAGAAAGCTACATGCAGATGCTAGATGTTAAGGTGTCTAACACCTGACCTTTCAATATAAGCATTGAAAAAAGTAAAGTGAAGATCATAAAGGACTAAATTTTAAAAGCATTACAAGACCTACTGCTGCAATTAGGCACATAGCCTTGGGAATTTAGGGGAATTTTGCACTTCTATCTGAATGGGTTGAGATGAATTCCACCTGCCTCAAGCACAAGCCAGTTCCAGCCTGGGATGCCATATAACAACAGCACCTCTGCCAGACACTTAATTTGAACACATTGAGATATTCATTTGTTTATCCAGTTTCCAGACCTAAAATTTTTTGCATACCACCACCAAACACTCCATTGCCAACAGAAGATATACCTCTGTAGAACCTCAAATCCCTGCAAGGCATGTGGAAACCTGAAACTCCTCTTCTTATAACCTAGGTAAATACTACACACTGAACTGCCACAACTGTGTTTTGGAAAGACTAACTCCTGCTCATTTTTGGGGAGCAATTCACATCTGACTTCAGAGTGGGGAACCTAAACAGAAATAAGAGACACCTTCTGGTGTTAAGACTATTATCGCTTAATTGTGTCAAACCAGCACGACAATAGAGCACTTCATGTTCTCAAAAAAAAAAAAAGTATAGTTATTAAATGAGCAACTGCTTTCACAATCTTTTATCAAATTTACATCCACCCAATACACTCATTCAACAGCTTCAACTGGTTCAGCCTGTTGTGTCTCTCCGTTGGCTTCTGTGGAGTTAGGCTGAAATGTGATGGCTGAAAGGAAGAATATGTTACCCTGCTAAACTCAAGGGTGGTAAAGCTCCAAAAGCAGTTAGCAAGGCTTGCTCATAGCTTCATTCATCTTCAGGCTTTGTATCCAAAACCAGAAAACTCGCAGCAGTTTCTGACATGCTGCCAAAGCAGCAGCCTTAGAAACAAACCGCACTCCAACAAAAGCCCCCAAACACGTCCCTACACCAGCATGGTGCTGCTAAAAAGAGAAATAAGTCACTGAACCCTCCAGAACAGGAAAACCTGCTTCAAACTTCTTAGAAAACCCCAAGTCAGAGAGGGAAACTGTACTGCTGGCCTACATGAGAAGTCATTTACACCTGGCAGAGGCAGAAGACCTAAGGAGTCATTAAAGACTGATATATGGAAGTGTTGTTAGTCTTGCAAATGCGAGTGAGGATGGGAGTTTTGTCAGCTATGCCTTAAAGCTGTGAATCACAGGTTCCTGGTGTGTGCAGCTGTGCCAGGGTACTTCTCAGCAGCAGTGTCTGCGCCAGCATATGCTGGTCTTTTCCTGGCTAGGTTGCTGAAGGTGATTAAAACTAGTTTTAATACTTCTCCTGTTTTTCCCCTCTTCTACAGTCTTCCTTTTGCTGCATTCTCTCCAATGTTAAATAACAAGTTTAAGACAGAAAAGGAGAAATAAACTGCAGGGAGATCTTGTTTGCTCATTAGGCTTCGTACACTAGTTTCTGACTCTAATTTCTTCCTTGACCATCTTACAGTCACTGTAACTCTTAAAATAAAGAATGAGACTAAGTGAAGCCTTTGAGGTTTTTTAGAATTTCTTAATATTTCTAGTGTTACAGAAACACAGTGGTACCCAGAAAAACCCTGGACACGATCATTGCGACTCTTCAGGGGCTGTTCTCTGATTCTGGTTTAATTAACTGCATAGAGGGTCTGCACAGTAGATGGGATGGTAGATTAAGAATTTTAATAGTTTGGGCATATACTGGTTACATTTATTGCCTCTGATGTACTGTGGCATAGTTTCTCAACAAAGACATCTATGATTCCATTGTGCTGTACATGTTATACATTATAAGAACCGTTCCTAGTTCATGGCAAGCTTTATCTCTGAATGAGAGCAGCAGCCTGAGGGCTGCTCTTCATATAACTTTACTTCCTCCCTTAGGATAGTTTTGTGGGCCAGATGAACCCTTCAGTAAAATAAACACTGATTTGAATATGTTCTAGCACACCGCTTTATTGCACTGTTTAAAGAGTTTATCTGCTAGATAAAGAAAGGTGGCATTGAATCTTAACATAGAAAAAAGGGATTACTTTTCTAAATTAAATTATTTGCAAACTGCTTGGAGATTTAGTATCACGGATTTATTTTGTTAATAAATGGATACATAAAAAGTGCAACATGAGGCACAATTTTGCATTGTGCAAAATATGCAGTGGGAAATAGAACCTCTGAAGCTTAGTGGTAGAAATACAATTACTTCTTAAATTAATAAAGCCTCTGTTTGGGATGTTCATACCAGCTTTTTAGAGTCAGAAGCAATACAAAAAGTTTTGAGGATGTGAAGTGAGAAGTATATCCACTTAAATCTACAGAGATGATCCACATACACATAGCTGAACTTGGACTGAATCTGGCACACAGGGGTTAATCTCCTACCCAGTGTCAGGGATGTTTTCACAGGAGTAAACTGCAGATTGCAAAACAGTTACCTTAACTAGTTCCTGATGTGCTGTATCACACCACATTCAAATCTCCATCTGTGATGTCTGCAAGTACTGTTCACAAAATGGAGGTTTCAATAATAAAAATAAATATGATGTATCTCTGTGACAGTGACACAGAGCAATTTTCATCATATTATAGGCCCAGGCATTTAATCTGAAAGATGCTTCAAGCTTGTGTAAATCCCACATAATACCTAATTTGCAGGCCTAGGAGACTACACAGACATAATTTTCAATATTATCAAGTTGAACTCTAAATATATTTCTCAAAGTATTGTTCTTTTCCTGTCTTGTCACACCGGGTTGCTATTCATTGTTACAGAGCATCCATATACCACTCCAGACATGACTGCATTTTCAAAGAATGAAATACTTTTAATACAGCAGTATTTATAGTACAAAGGCTTGGATAACCATATGGTATGTCTATATCATACCACAAAACATTATTGACCCATGAAGCAGAAGCACAAGTTTGTGTGCAAATCTCTTTCCTTAGTGCTTCTTTTTTTTGGTGGGGTCATAGAGCCCCAAGTCCTTCCCCTCATTCTTGAATGTTTGACTAAACTGGGGAAGAGCAGCAGCAATGTTCCCAAAAAGCTATCTAGTAGCAAATTCATCATGAGCTAATAGTAACTAATAATCTACCAGAGTCATTAGAGGGTGAAAAATCAACTAGTAGCAGCCACAAAGAGATTAGAGAACCACACAGCCTGACAAATCAACCACCACCTTAGCCCAAAGCAGGAAACAGTTCAAGAAGCAGTAAAGAACGATTTTACTTTAAAGGCGGGGAAAAGCAAAGCCCAGGAGTGAGGGTTTCAACTGAGCAGGATACATTATCCTGACAGAAAAAGAGTAAAACAGAGCAAAGGGACAAAAGGGGTTGGATGGGACGAAGCAGGGAAAAAAGTCAGGGGGAGGAGAAAAAGAATCTGTAGGAAGAAAGACAATGTGGGAATCTTCTTTAATAGAACAATAATAAAAAAAAATTCCAGGATGACCCCTTTCAAGGGTTTTGATGCTGTCTCTAAAAATACAGACAGTTCATTTCATGACCACATTTCTAGCAATATCTTCCTATTTATTCATTTTGATCTGATATGGTCCTCCTGAGAAATCTCAGAGAGGTAACGACAGGAAAGTGAGTCATTTCTATAATTACAGAAGAGGTTGAAAGAAAATAAACTGACTGGACATGATAGTTATGTTTTTTGGGGTTTTGAGTTTTTTCTTCTTTTTTTTT
>VWZT01015222.1:328-13952 GCA_013397055.1 Pachycephala philippinensis
TCAGGCAGGGTGGGATCAGGCAGGGCTGGGATCAAGCAGAGCTGGATCAGGCAGGGCTGGGCTCAGGCAGAGCTGGTTTAGGGTCAGTGCTGCCACAATCACCCGGGCTGTCCCAGCACAGGGTTGGTCTCTCCAATTTGTGCCCCAAACATTCCGAGGACTCTGAGGATCCTGAGGTTGCTGCAGTTCTCTTTTCTCCTACCAAACTTGTATCTTGCAACTCGGAGAAAACGTTTACTCAAATAAAACCCTGGACCTGTTGTACTTCAGTGGGGCTCAGCAGCTGCCCCGTGACCACTGTGTCTCGTTATCTGCTGAGTTTTACTCGTTATCTGCCTGATTCATGGAGGCAATGCTAATTACTCTGCCTTTTTCTCTAGTACGAGATATTTCTTTCCCCCTAATGTCCTGCCCCGTGGTCGGTCTGTTCCCTGTAAAACCCTCTCCTTCCCTCTCCCCCTTTGATCTCCTGGTTAGGGTTCACCTCCTCCATTTTTCGCAATTACCAGTCTGCAGTGAGGATGCCCCTGACCTTTCTGCAGCAGTCTGGCAGACACATGGGGCAGGAAGCTTGGGTTTTATTTCAGCCTTTTCCACGATCCATCTTGGATGGATTACAACAGTAGCAGCTCCGACTGTCTCGGAGCCCTTTTTGTGATAAACAGAGGTAACCTCAGAGACACGGGGAAATGTGCAGGCTGGGGCTGGGCTGAATGGGCACGTTTTTGGTGGGTAATCAGATGCAAAAGCCTCTCATGGTCTCTGTGTTGCTGTACTGAGAAGAATTTCTTTTATATCAAGTTCAGCAGCTACTCCAGAGCACAATCTGTTCTGGGGAAGAATCTATGGGGATGTCAACACAGCAAATGAGTCATTTGCTTGAAAATAAAAGAGAAAACTTCCTTCTGTTCTGCTGCTGCTTCGCTGAATTCTTCTGGTTTCAAAGTTTTGGATCCGCAGCAGCAGCAGCAGCAGAACAGACAAAATAAATCAAACTGCCAGAAACACTTTGCAAAAGATTAGGGTGGATCTTGGGATTTGTGTTTGGACCTCAAGGGGATGGGTAGGTTTGTCAGAAAAGGGGTGAGTTTGTCTGTCAGACTGAAAGAGGGGGAATTCACATTGGATTTTAGGAGGAAATTCTTCCCTGTGAGGGTGGGGAGGCCCTGGCACAGGGTGCCCAGAGAAGCTGTGGCTGCCCCTGGATCCCTGGCAGTGTCCAAGGCCGGGTTGGACGGGGCTTGGAGCAGCCTGGGATAGTGGAAGGTGTCCCTGCCCATGGCAGGGGGAGGAATGAGTTGATTTNAGGTGCTGGGATTCATGGCAGCAAGAAAAAGTGAAGACAGGCTCCTGTGTGAGGGGAGGGGGCGGGGAGGGAGAGATGAGCCTGTGGAATGACATTCTAACTTTACCTGCTGGCTGAACGTATCTGTGGATTTAAATGACATCTCAGGGGACAGTATCAAACTTCTGAATTCCATTCATCCATCAGATGGGAGAACAAGACCTGGCTTTCAGTCGGACAGGAGCTGGAGATTTCTCCTGGAGTAAATGAGCTCAGACCACACAGATAAAGAACGTCTTCTGTTCCGTCTGAAAACATTTCAGAGGAGAATCATCTGTCACTTGGCTCCGGGCTGAGGCCTCTCGGCTCCCACTGAGGTGCAGGGGCCGCCTCAACAGGGACGCTTTTCAAACCCTTCCCAGTCCCTCATTCCATTGGAACTTCCAGAATTTGCTCCTTATAGTTTAAAGCGAAGTGCCCAGCAAAGGAGAGCTGCAGGAATTCCACCGCAGGCACCAATTCCCTGGGGAAGGCTGGGCTGGGTCACCCCGAGCCCTGCAGAACTGCTGGGTTAGGGATCTCATGTCCCTGCACTTTCTTCCCTCCACCAAGGGTCTTTCTGTCCTGACCAAACCCCAAACTGAAGGAGATTTTGCATGGGGAGTTCGTTCGCTGGGGTGGATCCTCACTCATCTGTGTTATTTCAAATTTTATCAGGGTTCAGATGTCATTTTTACTGTTAGAGTAAGTGTAATTGAGTAAATATGCCAGTTAACACCAGTCCAGTGCAGGCAGGGAGCTGTGCTCTAATTCAGAATTACCCCTGGGGAAGAGCCAAAACTTCTCGTGTCAGCCCAACCACAGTGTCTGGGACTTTGGAAAGTTTTGCACAGTTTTTATCCCACTTGTGCTCAACCAGTCCAGACACACTGGCTGGTCCTGCAGGTGATGATGCCTTTCTTAAAAGCTGTTTGTTCACCAAAAAGTTCTGTTCAGGAGGCTGAAGCTGATCACGAATTTGCTAAATTTTAATGAATATTTTTAACTGAATGAAAAATGTATTTAAAAATGTAAGAAATCCTTTTCAGTGAAGGGTCTACAACACGATTCTCCCATACTTTTACTCCCCAGCGGCTTTGAGACACTCCCACCTGGGGCTCCCATGGACTGCCTTGTTTAATATCTCACTTTGTCTGAATAATGACGTTTTTATTTGGTGAAGGGGGATAACAGCTTTTCCAGGGAAGGGAAATCTGAAGGGGATCAGCAGAAAAGGGCGTTGAAGCAGGGGGCAAATGCTCCGGGACTGGGGCTTCTTTAATTGCCCTGAAAACAAATAGGGGTTCAGAGGTGGAAGAGAAGAAGTTCCCCCAAGACAAAATTACTTAAAGATCAAACTTGGGGTTTTTGGCTTCATTTTAAAGACGAACAAAACCACCGGGGTGTAGCAAAATTCCCTCACAATTCCAACCTTCCAAACCCCAAAATCACTGCAAAACTCAACGTCTGGGTTTTTTTCCTTTTTGTTAAATATTCCAGCGTGATTCCCAGAACAAATGAGTTCGGCTAAACTGGAGATAAGGATCTGCAATGTGAATCTCGGGCTCGTTTCGTTGAAAGCTGCCATGGAAACAGATCCCCGGTTAACTTTGTTATCTACAAAGGCTGCATCGGAACACACGATCCTAATGATTTCCACCCAATTCACAGCTATCTGGGTCAGGCACAGTTTGTGGATGGCACAAGAATGTGTGCCTCGTGTGTTTATAGCGTGTTTTTCCATGCAGAATGAGGCAAACACGCCGCGGGGAGAGAAAAGGGGCAAGGGGAGGGGAGGCGTTTAAAGCAGAAATTCGTTTTAATTAAAATAAAAAGCAACTTTTCCAATCCGAACTGTCAGGCTGGTTAACTTTGCATCCCGAGCCGGCAGAGATAGATTTTCATCTTTGCAGAGCCTTAGTTAGCGGTTCCTGGCACATTACATTAACTAATTTGAGATCGAATTATCAAATTTGCTCATTGCTGCTAGCACTAATTTGAAACCTTACAATAAAGAACAGTTTGAGAGGCAGATGAAAGGTTGCCACCCACAGAGGCTCCAAGACCTGTCCCTGGTGTATCACAGCAAGGTTCGGAAAGATTTGGGGTAATTGCAGTCATGAGCCGGAGTTGATTGAAGAAAATTATACCCCAGTTTTTTACTACAAGCTTTTTTCCCCCCTTTTTTCTTCCTTTTATTGTGTGTGTGGCTTTTCTTAAATTAAGCTGGGAAACACCATTGCAGGGGGGACAAAGCGTTGCATTTTTAATAACTTTATTAAAACTTTTCTTAAAATGCTTGAAGCTTTAACACTGCCGAAATCCCGAAGAATTCTCTATATAGATGTTACCTGTGTTTTCCAAGAGGTTTTAAATTTTATTGTCTCTGAGGTTTTTGTGTTTGCTAAACTCCCAGGCGAAACCACGTTAACGATGTAAAATCTTTCACGTCTCGTTAGCAAAGCTCTCGTGGCCCTTGTGAGCCTCGGTTTTATGAGGAAAGCTCCTCAATTGCTGGGTTCCAAAATGATAATTGTGAGCTGAGAGCAATTTCCTAAACATTTCCGAAGGGGTATAAAAGTGATGCAGCAGTTTCTGTGCTGCTTGCTTGAATTACCGTCCTCAAAGAACTTGCATTTTAACAAGTTCTGCAGGCTGGGAGCAGTGGGGGTCCTGAGAGAGGCATTTTCTTTCTGACCTTCCTGAGATAAATAATTAAGATGGAGTCTAGATAAAGATCACTGTCAAAGGTGAGGGGTCAGCCCGGCTGCCTGACCTGAGCGCTGAAATTGCCCTGCTTGCTGCAGCACAGCCTCAGAGGCAGCTGGGTGTCAGCAGGAAACAAAAGTTTGGGGCTCTGTGAATAGGCAGAGCACTGGGAAAGGAGAGCTGGGGGAGTGAAGGTCTCTGCTGGCTCCGGAGTTCCAGCAAATGGGGGGTTTTCAACCCAAAATTTCCCTCTCTGGTCAAAGGGAAGGGAACAGGTGAGGGGATGGCAGCGAGGGTTGAAATTTGCAGAGCGTAGAGATTAAAAATAGAGAATCAAAGAGTGGTTTGGGTTGGGACAGACCTTAAAAACCATCCAGCCATGGATGTCCCATGGCAGGGACACCTTCCACTATCCCAGGGTGCTGGACTGGGACACTACCAGGCATCCAGGGACAGCCACAGCTTCTCCGGGAAATCCATTCCAGGACCTCCCCACCCTCCCAGGGAGGAATTCCTTCCCAATATCCCACCTAACCCTGCTCTCTGTCCGTTTGAAGCCATTCCCCCTCGAGTGAGGATGCTCAGACACCCCAAAGCCCCTCAGCACCGAGCTGGGCCAGCCCCAGCCCAGCAGTGGCTACTGGAACTGCTGGAATTTCCAGTGGGAATGGCTGGCAGTGGGCACCTGCTTTGTGCCCAGGCTTCTCCCTTTTTAAGTCACATTTTCATCTGAGATGGATCCTGAGGAAATCAGAGCAGGCCCTTGGGTGGGAATCACCTCTTGGTAAGGAAAATCATCCCTGTCTGCCCCGCTTCCAGTGCTGGGCTGCTGGGCAGTGGATCTTCCTTCATGAGCTGGGCTTCACCGAGCAGCGGTGAAGGTTTAGGAGCAGTTTGGAAAACGCTGATAATGAACTGATCCATCATCAACAGCAAACCACGAGGTGAGAGGGGAAAACAGGGAAAAAAATCCACCTCCCCTTCCAGCGCTTCCCTCCCTATTGCCGGGCTCGCCCTGTTTCCCACGCTCTGCGTTGGGGAACGCTCTCATCAAACACCCCAAATGTTGGGGTTCAGCCCTGTCACAGCTCCGTGTGCCCGGATGGAGCAGCCCTGCCCCTGCTCGTGCCAGCTCCGAGCACGGGGAGCTGCTGCAGTTTCTCAGTGATGCATAAAGAGGCCAACCTAGAAACAGACACTAGACAGGAGTGAGGGAATAAAGGTGGATATTTATTTGAAAGGCCTTCAGAGGCACACCCTGGGCAGGCCAAAGGCTACACCCAAGATGGACCCCGAGTCACGAGTTCTTCACACTTTTATAGCTTTGCTCCATTTGCATCTCAACCCAATTTCACCAATTAAACTTTAGCTAATGATGGAATTTCCCCTCAGCTTGCCCCCCTTCTCAAGATGCTGGGTTACACATTTTGGGCCTAGGCCGGGCTGGGTGTCCTTGGAGAGCAGCCTGGAGAGGCTTTGTTCTGTCTGTCTCAGCATGAGAGAGCAGCAGCTCCCAGGCTGCAGGGCACTGCGGAGTTACACACTGGGAATGCAGAATTTGAAAAATATAGAAGCTAAAACCTAAGGTATCACAGGTTTCTTTGGGGGGTGGGAGCACATCCTGGCAGGGGTGCCCTCACCCTGAGGGTGCCTGGGCTGGCCCCTTTAGCCAGAGAGGGAAGGAAGGAGCTGTGCCTTTAACTGTCCCCGCAAGGTCTCTGCAGCCCGGGCTGCTCTTGTTTTGAAGAGGGAGTGCTTGGGGGCTCGTTCCAGAGCTCAGTGACAGAGAGGAAACAGGGCCAGGAATAAATGGCCTGTTGATTTACTCAAGTTACATCATTTTCTTCCCCTCAAGAGCCTATAAATCTCACGCTCCTTGTAAAAACAGAATTTAAAAACAATTGAGAGCTTCTGAGACGACCCCATAGCTTCCAGCCGCTGCGGCCTCCGAATATAGAGCTGCCTTTCACAGCCTGGCCCACTTGTTTCATATTAGATACTGGGAGCCCTGCTCCCAGCTAAGCAGCAGAAGCTGTTAAGATATTTTATAGTCGTCCTAGTGGTTTAGATAACACTCTCCCCATACACAGGCCCGGGCTGGAGCCAAACAGCAGCTTCCTGGCCTGGCCACGGAGCGCCGAGTCATTAATTCACACGTCGGGGTTTCTCCTCTCCCCACGAATATTTCTGATCAAAGGCACCCAGGCTGGCAGAGGTGCCTCTGTTAAAAAGTGGATTCTTCTGATTATTGCACAATTTATGTCCTCTGGGCCCTGAGGGTTTGTGTTTTAAGAAAAACGATGGGTTGTTGAGGTGGCTGCGGCGCTCGTTCGTTTTGCTTTCAGTCTCGCGGCTGAAGAGATTTTTAAATTCAGCAAGGATTTGTGTTTTGGGGTTTTTTCATGGCTGGAGTGAGACGGGGAGCTGCAGCACCCTGGGTTCATGTTCTGGGGTGGGGATCAGTGTCTGGGGGTTGAAAAATTGCATCAGTGAATATTTGGAGTATTTGAAGGTGGCAGTGCCCCAGGTGAGGGGCCTCGTGCCACTTCTCCCCTCTGAACTAGGAACTGGCTGGGAGCTGGGATTTCTCCTCTCCTGGTCTCAGCAGCCGAGTCTCCAGGATAATTTCTCTCATTGTTATATGGGGATGAGGAGCTTATGGAGCAAGGGTTGGGGTTCTAAAGCTGAGTGGGGCCTCGTGCCTTAAGCAGTGGCAGTGAAAACCCAGCTCAGGAGTGTCAGGGAACCTTGAGGAAGCATCAGGGGCGTGTTCCCAGCCCTTGCCAGCTGTGTAGAAATGTGGCATCCAGTGATGTCCAAGAGACATTTCTCATCCCAATCCAAGCTTTCCAGTGGCCAAATCCAAATTTTCACACCAAATCTCCAAGGTTCTGCTTTTGTTATTGTAGCTGATAAGCTCTAAAGTGGTTTCTACATTATTAGGTCTGTAAATATATAAAAATCTGCAATTTAAACTACTTTCTTGGGCATGAAATGTGAGTGAAGATTGTTCTTTTCATTCAGGGAGAATGGTGGTTGCTGCTCTTGGCTGTGCTGTTCCTGGCTGAAGTGGAGATGGGAGTTTGTGTTTCCCTATCAGGGGATGCTTTGATGCTGATACTGTGGTTAAGTGCAGGAAAAGCAGAACTAAACAATGAAACCAGCAATTCCTTCTGGAGCGATTTGCTGCTTTTTTCTTTGCCCCCCCAAGAAAAGAAATAAACAGACAAGCTGACACGAGCTGGGAAATGCAGCCTGGCTCGTGCTGGCTCCCTGCCACCCCAGCACGGGGCTGAGGGAGAGGGAATCCCTGCAGGCACAACTCACACAAACCGAGTGGATTTACTCATCATTTATGAAAACAAAAAGAAGGTATCTGATGAATCACTGGGTGGATTGAGGGCTGCACGGGGATGGTTGCAGCAGCAGTTTCATCGTGTGCTGGGTCCTGATTCCAATTTGCACTTCCCTTTTAGGAGTTTCCAAAGAAACTGTGGGTTACAACAGCTGGGAGATGTTTTCCTCCCCAGACCTCTCAGCCTGATGAAACTCTTCTTATTCCAGGAGGATGCTACAGACACTGAGACATGCTTAGCCAGAATTAACACTGAATTTTTATATATACACACACGTGTATAAAATACGTGTATTTACAGGGATATATATGGATGGTTTGTGGAATTTGCTGCCAACCAATAATTCTGAACTTGACTTTGTGCTGCCCTAATGGTTTTGATTTTGCAGAGAGATTTTTGGAGGGCAAACATCACCAGATCTGGACTAATCCAGCTTACTCTGATATTCAGGAGTTTAAGGACATTAAAGTGATGAAATTTGCTTTTTCTTCATTCCCAAACACCACATAAAAATGAGGAGCATTCTCCGTATGTCTTGTGTAGCTTCATCAACTTCACATTTTTAGTGTTGTGAAATTGATGGGGTTTAGGGGGTTTTTTAGCTGAAATTTACTTTTTTTGCCTTTTTTTTTACTTCTTTTGCATTGCCTGCTGTTCCCAACATGTTTGTTTGTGCAAGGGATCGTTTTGTGCCTTGCAAATTGAAGTCTGTAGGGTTTGTCAGACGTGGTGGTGACTGAACCCCCTCAGTGACAGCTGAAATCTCTGAACCAGAGATGGGGATCACAGGGGGGTTCTGAGCTCCTGACACCACTTCAAGGAGCTTTTGGAGCTCATCCCAATGAGCCACTGCCCAGAAGATGCTTTTGGGTGGAATAATGTGGGGATTGGCTCCTGAGCACTGTGGTTTTCAGAGGGAAGCTTTAGTTTGCCTGTTTCTAGTGTAAAACTACAAATAGGGTAATTTGGGGGGGTTTATGTTCATCAATCCCATATTTAATCCTTTTTTAAGCACTTCTATAACTTTTTTATGTACTTCCATCACAGTTTCTATTCCGATGTGGGTGCAGACTGCTTTGTGTGTGGTTTTGTGTGTGACTCCAGTGGCCTTTGGTGACCTTCAGCAGCTCGGTGTTGTTCTCATGCCTCTGGTACACATTTACTGTTATTTTTATCTGTTTTCCTGGCCCAGCACTGTAAAGCAGGTTGAAAATCTGGTTCACATCCCTGCTGTGTGCATTTCCCTGCCTGATTTCCCCCTATTTCCCCTTCCAAGGGGAGCAACGCCCATTTCCACGTCTCCACCCAGTGGCCCAGTTGGGCGAGCAGGAGCAGGTTCTGAATCCCACAGTGTTTTCTTTCACCAGGGCATTAAAAAGCAACGAAGAAAGAGACCTCACAGATGCCAGGAGCTGTTGAGCATTGAGTTGTAGCCCCCATGGAGCTGCAGCCCCTCGGTGGGCAGACAGGCAGGGGTTTTCATGCTGTTTGACAGTTATCTCCCCAGCAGCATTACTGGGCTTATACATCCCCTTTCAGCAGCTCCAGATAGAGCTGACAGCAGGGGGATTCTGTTTTGTCTCAGCGAAGGAAAGAAAAAAAACAAAAAGGTGGTCTTTTGGCAGTAGCCAAGGCCACACTCGAGCACCAAGGGGCACAATGTCTCCTCTGTCTCGGGGAGAAAATAGCTCCTGACAGGAATCAGCTTTCAGTCAACTGCCAGGCATCTGTCCTGCTGGGAGGCCGGCTGTGATGGAGAAAACCTGTGATGAGATAACCTGTGATAAGATAACCTGTGATAAGATAACCTGTGATGAGATAAGCTGTGATGGAGATAAGCTGTTCTCAGGACAGGCTGAATTTGCAGCGCTGCTGCAGGTGCCAGGGTGGGGAGGGAAATAGAAAATATCATCCTTGGGGGAATTTGTCCAAGCGGGAAAAGTGGAGGCTGAAGGAAGGCAGTGCCCTGAGCATCAGAGGCTGCCCATGGCTCGGGGTGTTTCCATCTGCCCCTTGGTGTGGCTGGTGATGCCTTAGGTTTTAACTTTTATATTTTTCAAATTCTGCATTCCCAGTGTGTAACTCTGCAGTGTCCTGGAGCCTGTGAGCTGCTGCTCTCTCATGCTGAGACAGACAGAACAAAGCCTCTCCAGGCTGCTCTCCAAGGACACCCAGCCCGGCCTAGGCCCAAAATGTGTAACCCAGCATCTTGAGAAGGGGGGCAAGCTGAGGGCAAATTCCATCATTAGCTAAAGTTTAATTGGTGAAATTGGGTTGAGATGCAAATGGCCCAAAGCTATAAAAGTGTGAAGAACTCGTGACTCGGGGTCCATCTTGGGTGCAGCCTTTGGCCTGCCCAGGGTGTGCCTCTGAAGGCCTTTCAAATAAATATCCACCTTTATTCCCTTCCTCCTGTCCAGTCTCTGTTTCTAGGCTGGCCTCTTTAGGCATCACTGGGACAGAGCTGATCTCGTGCGTTCCGAGGTTGCTGGAATGGGAATTGCTGCCTTGGGATGAGCTTTGTGTGTATTTGGAGCTGGACACTTTTCTGGTTGTAACACAGCCATACATGATTAGAACATGAAATTTCCCCATGGAAAGGGTGCTCAGGCCTTGGCAGGGGCTGCCCAGGGAGGTTTGGAGTTCCCATTCCTGGAAGTGTCCAGGGAATGCCTGGAGGTGGCACTCGGTGCTCTGGGCACGGGTTGGACTTGATGATGTTGGAGAGCTTTTCCAACCTCAATGATTCCATGGTTCCCTGTGATTCTAGGCCCAGTGGCTCAGTGTTCTCTAAAGCAGTGGTTCAGCCCTCACAGCACTGCTCTGAAATTAGAATTGATGGGTAACAGAGACAGGAAAAGGCAAGGACACCCTTTCAGAGGTATCCTAATTCTGTGGAGTTTCTCTCCTGTGAATCCTGTGCCCTGGGCACTGCACAGGGATGTCTCCATCTCTCCTTTCTCACACATGGGGTGCAAAGCCCCACTGACAAACACAGCCTTCCATGTTTCACCTCAGGCATGCAAAATATCCAGACATTCCGGAAAAAGCCTCAAACCAAAGCACAGGAAGGAAAACTTTCTGTGCCTTCTGCAGGGTCAGTGCTGAACGCAGCAGCAGCTTGTGATGGACAACTTTGGGCCAGCTCTTCCTACGTTTGCTCCAGGATCAATCCAAAGTTTTTTAATCCACTCACCTGGTATGAAAGGACTCTGCTGCTCCCCCATTTCAGAGGGCCCTTCCCCAGCCACCTTTTTGTGCACCAGGAATCATTTCCCACAGATCCATCCACAATTAGGGCAGAGTGAGATGGGCTTTGACAGTGATTCTGTTTATGCTGACAATAAGTTATTTATTTGACCTTCAGGCTGTTCACCTTTCTGATATGGAACATTCCAGCTCCCTCACCTGCTGATCTTGTGAAATCCATTGCACTGACACCTGGGATGCTGCAGTTGGAATATTTAAAAGCAGGGAAAGAACATCGAGGAAGGATTTCTCACCTTTATGTCCTCTAATAAATATGTTGTGAAATGAGGACATTTTTCTTTCTCCTGGCTGGGGAAAAAGGTCTCCTGAATAACTCATTCCAGATCAACCTGTGTATTCAGGAAAGGTGATAAACCAGTTAGGAGGGGATGAAAGTGAAGCTCAGAGTTCCTCTTATCACCTGTAAGCTCAGGTGAACATTCAGAAGTTGAACTGGGGTGCTTTAATTACAGCAGCATTTTGGAAAATGGAAAATCTCAGCAGAAACAGCCTCCCAAACTTTTCCTTTGGAAGACTCTTCCCAAATATTTAATGTGAAAAGGATGGCAATTCTCAATTCCTTTGGAAGGAGGAGCCTGGCTCTGGCAGAAGGGCAAGGAGGTTTTCCCTGTTCTCTGAGGGATGTTTAGGGATTGGTATGGGATTCTCAGGGAAGGGCAGATTTTTTTGGGGGTAATATTTACATTTTTCTCTTTTCATATCAAAGAAAACTGCCGTGCATCCTGAAAATCCCCGTGTCCTGGGATTTTTGCTGTCCATCCCCTGCCCCTCACGCCGAGGCTTTGCTGCTCCTCCCAAGCCTGTCCTGATCCTTCCTCAGCACCTGCCCCGGGCTCTGGAGCAGCAACAAAAATAAAGAGGAGAGAACACCCAGAGCTCATCACGAGTTCAAAAGGCCCCAGACACGTTGTTGCTCGGGGCAGGCTCTCGCTGCTATCTGGGACATGACATAGTTGGCCCAACAATTTGGGGACAACTGTGCACTGTCACCTCGCACTGTCCCCGGGGCACAGAAATGCTTTCATGTCACTTTTATCTGACCCCGGACGCCTGAGCCAAGGGGACAGAGGTAGCACTGGGCTCTTTTCAATGAATACTTGTGGGATCCTGGAGGGTTTTCCTTGGGGGCTGCTCCATCCGTGATGCCTTAGGTTTTAGCTTTTATATTTTTCAAATTCTGCATTCCCAGTGTGTAACTCTGCAGTGTCCTGCAGCCTGGGAGCTGCTGCTCTCTCATGCTGAGACAGACAGAACAAAGCCTCTCCAGGCTGCTCTCCAAGGACACCCAGCCCGGCCTAGGCCCAAAATGTGTAACCCAGCATCTTGAGAAGGGGGGCAAGCTGAGGGGAAATTCCATCATTAGCTAAAGTTTAATTGGTGCAATTGGGTTGAGATGCAAATGGCCCAAAGCTATAAAAGTGTGAAGAACTCGTGACTCGGGGTCCATCTTGGGTGTAGCCTTTGGCCTGCCCAGGGTGTGCCTCTGAAGGCCTTTCAAATAAATATCCACCTTTATTCCCTTCCTCCTGTCCAGTCTCTGTTTCTAGGTTGGCCTCTTTAGGCATCATCCCAGCCTGGGGGATGATTCCCTTGAGGAATGTTCTCCTCCCGTTATCCAGGGGCTCTGGGGAGGGCAGGATGGGGATTTAAGGACACCTCCCACAGGCACCAGCCAGGTGCTGCAGAGGTATCAGGATCAGCCTCTCCGCCCTGGAACTGCTGGAGGAACATCGAGGAGTTCCAGCACTCCAACATTAAAATACAGCTTGGAAGAAATTGTGGCAAAAATTCCAACAGCCATAAATGTAAAAAGCAGGGGTTTTTTATCAGGCTTGGAGTTTTTGTGTGGTTTTAATTTGCAGATTCTGAAGTAAAACTGCAGGCTGAGTGTCTGCTCACACACCAGGACAGTGCCCAGCCACTGAGCAGAGCCCCAGCCTACAGGGGAAACACATTCTTTAAACACAGTTTTGTAAAAAAAACCCCAGACCCAAAAATCCTTGGGTGTCTGAGGGCTGACAGTTAGTTCTGAGGGGAAGAAGCTTAAATATTGTCTCACCAACGAATGGTTTTTCTCCCAAACCCTTAACGAGGCACATCTATTTCTGCCACTTGAAGTTTTCAGGGGCACTCGTGTTGTAGTTCCCTTAATTGTCTCGAGTCCTTTCCCCACCGCAGCTCCTCAGCTCAAGAGCTCTGGCTGTGAGATGTGATAAAGCTCCTCCAAAGCCAGCCCGGGGCTGAGAGGGAGCTCTGATAAGAGCTGCTGTGATGCAGGGCATCCTCAGGGAAGGAGCCAGCTGGATTTGGGGCTTCAGTGACAGAAAGCATTCACCAAAGCCACCCCTTTTTACTGCTGAAATTCCTCATAATTCGAGGCAATTCTGATCTGGGCGCAGATAAGCTCCTAATTTCTCAGATCTGTTTATAAAGGGCAGATTGCTTTATAAAGGGCACATTTTAAAGGGGTTTTGCAGCTTGAGATTTGCCATCTTCAGCACCCCAACAATGAAGCAGAGGATGGTGTTTTCTTTTATTCTCCCGAGACCCAGAGCCAAAGGACTTTGCCACCTGTTTGGTGCTGTCAGAAAGAAAACCCTGTGTTTGCAGCCCTGATTCAGGGTCAAGAGGTAAGGAGATAAGGCCCCTCTTTTGTGAATGGGAGCTTGACTTTCAGCGAGCAGGAAGTGGGAATGAAAGCGGGAGAATGGCAGGAGTCAGGACGCTGAAACTCCAGCCTGCTCTCATCTGATAAGGAACAGACACTAAACTTAACCCTGACGGGCGCTCTGCTCCCAGCCAGGGAGCCTCAGGGGCTGTTTGGGGCACTGACAGCCCCAGCGGTGCCATCAGGAGCTGTTTGGGGACAGGGACATTGCCCACCCCTGCCCCCCTCGCCCCCAGCCTCACACTTTCCCTCTCCGGCCTCCTCATGTGTGAGGGCACTTCCCGGCCTCCCTCTCGC
>VWZT01015222.1:18536-29199 GCA_013397055.1 Pachycephala philippinensis
CCACCCTTATGGTAAAGGATTTCTTCCTAACAGCCAATCTAAACCCTCCTTTTCACTTGTTGCCCCTTTATTTTTGTTGGAACACCTTCACCTTTGGAGCATTGGCCCAGTCCGGGTTCCTGTGTGGCACTGAGAGACACTCGGTGCAGAGGGGTCCTGCTCTTGTTGCAGAGTTTATCTGAAGGCAGACGCAGCAGGGAATAAATGCTTTGAATTTATTTGTCAGAGAGGAGGAGAGGTGCTGGAGCACTCTGCCTCCACCAGCAGTGTTCTGGCTGACTCCTTTTTTCCATATTCTGCCTTCCAGCCACATCCATTTCATACAGATAATACAAAAATTAAACAGATAACGTAAAAATTAAAAGCAGGCTTTTAAGGCACAGACATCTATTTCCAAAGTCTCTCAAGTTTCTAAGAACACAGTGACACACGCAAAAGGCTTTGAACCTGCCAAGCTTCAGCTGTAAGAGGTTGGTGTGCCACAGAGTGTCTTGAACATTCCCTAAGAGAATAATTATTTTGGGCAAACTCACATCGATCCAGTGTAACTTTGCAGCAGCGTTCTCTGCACAGCAGGCATCCCCTGCACTCTTCTCCCGTGTCTTCAGGAAATAAAACTGACAGGAAACTCAATAAACCAACTGCTTTTCATTGATCATATTTTGATGCAGAGAATTCAGCAGGCAGCGCTGTGGTGAATTATTAACTCCACGTTGTCACTCACAGGGGACCTGTGCTTTTGGGTGGCCCTTGGAAAGACAAAACCATCCTCTGCACTTCCTGCACAAAGGAACATCACCGGCTGATGAGGAGAACTCCAGCCATGAGAACAAGTGGGAATGGGTATTAAATTCCAGATAATTGTATGGGAAAAGAGGGAACTGAGTGGGGCAATGGCCGTGTCTGTGGGTGGGAAGGGCAGGGGTGTGGTCAGACCTGTCCCTGTGGGTCACACTGAATTTGGGGTGAGGGCAAAGCCTCGTGGCACAACCAGCTGAGAGTTTGCTGGGCTGTCCCCTTGCTCTAACTCACAACCCCGTGCTTGGCTCTCAGGAAATTACAAATTTTGACTCTAACAAAGGCTGTTTCAGGCCCTGGAGATGTTTTGCATCATTTGAAAAATACGATGTAAAAAAATTGTTTCGAGGGCCAGGCACCTTCAGTGGCAATGCAGGGAAGGAGAGAAAGGAAAAATCCTTCCACATCGAGGCAGTACCTGCACAATATTTGGAATTCTGTGGCCATATCACCAATTATCAGATATCATTCTTTTGGTCCTTTTGGGGTTTTTTTTTCTGGGAAGAAAAGCTCAAGTTAAAAGGAGCTGGAACACAAATTTGAGTTTGCTCTGGAGCAAAAAGTTATTTGGGACTCAGGTTTTCATGGTGGAGACGTGGCCAGAAGAGAGCATTAACTTTCCCACTGATTCCTCCTTGGAGAGTCACTGCCAGGGGCGAGCCAGGGCAGATAAACCCCAAAAGTGTCACAGCTCAGCAGGACAAGTGTGTGACACCCAGGTGACCTGGAGATATCACCTCAGGGTCACAGCAGGGAGCTCTCAGAGACCTCCACATGTGTGGGTGTCATCACTGGGGGGTCCAGAGCACTTCCCAAAGAGGGGCAGCTGATGGTGACACAGCCAAGGGACAGGGATCAGTGGCCTCTTCCAGAAATGGTGACACAGCCAAGGGACAGGGATCAGCGGCCACTGCTGGAAATGGTGACACTGCCAAGGATGGGGATCAGTGGCCACTTCCAGAAATGGTGACACAGCCAAGGGACAGGGATCAGTGGCCACTTCCAGAAATGGTGACACAGCCAAGGGACAGGGATCTGTGGCCACTTCCAGAAACGGTGACACAGCCATGGGCGAGGGATCAGAGCNAGGGACGGGGATCAGTGGCCACTTCCAGAAATGGTGACACAGCCGTGGGACAGGGATCAGTGGCCACTTCCAGAAATGGTGACACTGCCAAGGGACGGGGATCTGTGGCCACTTCCAGAAATGGTGACACAGCCGTGGGACAGGGATCAGTGGCCACTTCCAGAAATGGTGACACTGCCAAGGATGGGGATCAGTGGCCACTTCCAGAAATGGTGACACAGCCAAGGGACAGGGATCAGTGGCCACTGCTGGAAATGGTGACACTGCCAAGGGACGGGGATCTGTGGCCACTTCCAGAAACCACGAGCAGCTGAGATGTGAAGCACCGGAGATGCTGGGACAGCTGAGGCCTGTCCTGTTCCCCGTGTCCCATCCATGAGCCAATGCTGCCTCTAGAGCCCAGCAGAGCATTGAGCACGTGCAGATTGAAACAATCTGGGCTTTGTGACACGCTGAGCTGTTCCTGCCCAAGAGGAACCTCCTCAGCGCGCCACGATTTCATTTTCGCTTTCAAAACCGACTTTCCCTGGCGCGCCTGGGCACCGAAAATGTTTATCGGGCTCTGCTTTTGTTTATAACAGTTGAGAAAAGTCATTACGGTGTCCCTGGTCAGTTTAATGCTCGCAGAACACGTCAGCCTGGTGTGTTTATGTTTTCTGCTCCGCGCGTTTCGTCGGCCTCTTTTACAGCTTCCAGCAGCACCCGGCGCGTTCCTGGCAGCTCGAGTTCTGACACGGCGTTACCCAGCAGGGGAGGAATAAAGGGAGGATGTTTAGGTTAATGTGGTTTAATAAACGATCTGCTTTTAAGTCTGGAAAAGGCACAGAGAAGAGTCTCTATCCCAGTGTTGATGGGGAGGGCTCTGTTAGTCTCCAGACTCAATAACAGGTTGGGGATATGAGGAAATGGAAGTGAAGGCACGGGGATTTTTCGGAGTTTAGCTGGTGGGACCGGGTTGTCAGGGCTGTGGCTTTCCCAGGTGCCACAGGCTGGTCTTTCCAAGTTTCTCCATCAGTTCATTTACAAAAGGGAAAATGCCACTGAGAACAAGACACTGTTTTAAAAAGCAGAGAAAAAAAGTAGACAATCGGAAAAAAAATGAGAACATTCAGGTCGGGATGAAAAGTTCTTTGGAATAGCCCAGAGATCTTACAGTGGTAAGAGAAGCATCCGTGATATTTTGGCAGGATATCCGCTGGCAGGAGATGCTCCTGAGGTGGATCTCAGCAGCCCTATCCAAGGACAGTGATCAGCTTTTCCCTTTAGCTCCCCACAGGGAATGGGCAGCATCAGAAGGGTGTTTGGCAGTAAGATTCTAGATCTGAGGGAGGGTGGTTTTGTTTGTTTGTTTGTTTGGAATTCTAGGCAGTGCATTAATTTAGGAAAACGTGGCATTTGTCTGGTGCAAAGTGGTGCCACGGGGTGGGGCCTGCTGTGGCTGGGGATGTCCTGGGGCTGCAGTGAGGGATCCAGTTACACACTGGAACTGCCTTTCCCGTTTTCCCGTTCCAGAATGGGAATTTCAGCTCTTACCCACCCTCTGTGCTTATTCCTCACTGCCTGCTTCTGACGGCTCTCAATCCACTCAGAGAGACAATTAACTCAACCCTACAGGTGAGGCATTAAGGAAAAAACATTCCAGAACTTTCTGGAGGTGGGGCAGAGCATCAGCTCCCCGTCAGGGCATGTGCCTGTGGGCTTTGCCATCCCTGTGCTCGTGGGCAGCAGATCCTCCTTCCTTTCCCTGGCTCTCAGCAGAGCGGGATTGCAGCTGCCTGCCAGGAGAAGAACGCAGGGATGGTTCCATGCTGGGATTGTTCCCCGTGCAGGGATTGTTCCTGGGGAGGGCAGGATGCATCAGCTTTGCTGTGCCCGTTGCCTCTTGCAGTCTCCTGAACCCTCCCAATTCAGCCAGCAGTGACCAACTCACTCACAGCATGCGTTATATTCTGCTTACCTCCATTTCAGCCCGAGGAATTTTTCCATGCCAGCTGGGTTTGTTGGTTTTTTAAATTTAAACTGCCATTTTTACTTTTTTACGGGGGTTTTTGCATACTTTAAAATATCCACGCCCGCTGCGTTTTGGTTTAACGACAGAGCGGTGTGGAGAGGGTTCCCTGGGACCCTCCGGAAGGTGTTTGCTGAGGATGTGAAACCCTTCCCTCCCTGCTGTGCCCACACTCCTCGGGCATCGGGAGGAACACTCAGCTCCTGCCAGGGAGAGGTGGCATTTTCCCGGCAAAACACACCTTTAATAAACCATCTTTAGAAGCATGAAACAAGGCAAAACAGGGTGAGGTGTGCCGGCATCACCCCAATCTCTGCCCCACAGCTGGGCACTGCTCTGAGCGAGCTGCTTTTCCTCCCAGCATCCAGATCCGGGAAGGATTTTTATGGGAAGAAATTAAGAGAAAACGCTGTTGTGGTTTTTCAGCTGTGGGAAGGGAATTCCAGCGCCCAGCCACCAGGAATGAGGCTGCAAATGAAAGCTCCTGGCCCTCGCTCATGTGCCGGTGATGATGGGAGCGCGGAGCAGCTGCGCGCTGGATGCTGATGGAAGCGTCCCAGTAGCTTTGGGCTGAAATTACACTCATAATTCTTAAATTATAGCAGCCGGGAGTTAATGTATTTCTGCTCGGCATTGTCAGTGGCAAACCAAAGCCCATTAATTTCCCCCTCGGTGTTTGTTTGAGAAATCATCCCCTGTCAGCTGCCGCTGGCGGCCGTGTCTCCTCGCCGCATTCCTAGACGTGCTCTCTGTCTCCCAGCGAGGGTCCTCGCCCCGCGGGAGATAAGATACAAGCGGCATTCCCCGGGAGGTGTCGGCGGGCTGCTTTATGACACACGATGAGTGATAAAGGCCGCGGAGAGGTGCTGATGTGGCCACATTAGTTAATGAGGTCATAGCCGAAGTTGCTGCCCCACTGATAACCCGCAAATCCAAATAACGCGCAGATAGCGGCGGGGTGTGCAGCAGTCACGTCTGTCCATCACAGGCAAGGGCCCAATCAAAGGGAAAAATAAAAAAAAGAGATGATGCTTTCAGAAGGGGAATGCTCATTCCTTCTGATCCAAGCCATGGGAAAGCAGTGGGATACAAGAAATTTCCCCACGGGCTCAGTGAAGCACTGTCACGGGGAGCCCTGTGTTCTTTTGGTGTCTAAGAAAAGAATTCTTGTATTGAATGGGTAGTTCTGGGCTGGGGTGGAAAAGTGGCGCTTCGGGAGCTTTGTGTGCAGGTTGTGGAGAGTGGTAAACTCGATATAAATGTTCTCCAGGTGAAAAGTGAAATCCTTGTGGCCGCTACGCGGGTTTGGGAACAGTTGCTGTCCTCAGACAACGACCTTTTGCACTGATGCTTCTAAATATGAAGGGAACATTCCTCGAGTGTCACAGAAATGGCGTTGGGTTTCCAGAGCAGTATTTTTGGTGGGGAGGAGATGGAGTTTCCCTGCAGCCCCTGTGGAGATGGGAAGGGCTGGCCCAGGGGTCCCAGTGCATCCCAGTGATGGTGTGGGAGCACCAGCCCCAGGTGATGGCACAGGAGATGCCCTGGAGTGCTCAGAGAGGAGCAGAGAAAAACAGATTTTTAGGATAGACGGGAATGAGAGCTCCACTGGGATTGTCACTGTCCCTCCTGCGTGGCTGAGCCCCTTCCCTCTGCAGCAGCAGTGGTGTGGCAGCTGTCAGAGCCCTGTGCCTGAGCGCCGTGTCAAAAACCAAGCGAGATCTCACAGAGCTGAAAATCATATTGTCACTTAAATATCAAAAATGCCCGGAATTTGGAAATCTGTTGAAATATGCTGGGTTTTGCCCTTTTTTCTCTTGGTAAACAAGTCAAGAGCTGGCAACGTCTTGTCGTGCTGATGGTGAACTTTCTGTCCTTCCCTTCTTAGCAGCTCAGGTCTAATTTATTTAATCATTGGAGCAAACTTTCAAAGTGCTCCGTGCCTCCTCTTTTGTTTCTAAGGTTCAGATGTATTTTTAGCGCTTGTTACTGAACTGGGTCTGTGCATTGGAGAAGAATTAATTATTGTTTTGGGTTTGTTGTTATTCAGATGTTCAAGAAAAAGGGGATTTACAGACTTTGAACACCTCAGGGGCTTTGTTATAGGCCGCTCGTGTGTTGTTGGGGTTTTAATTATGATTTGGGTTTTAATATAAATTCAGCCCTGTTGAAAGGTGACAGCCCTGCCCAGAGCAGCCCTGGGTTACCCACGAAACCACTGCAACCTCAGGAGCAGCACCGTGGTCCCCACGAGGCCTCAGAAATCCCCCCAGGGCTGGGCCTTTAGGAACTGAACTTTCACCAAATGCTTAAAACAACTGAAGTCACCCCGTTTTCAAGTTTTTGGTTAGTTTCAATTAAGAAAAGCTGGGTTTGCAGGTTGGGAGGCTCCAGCCTTACTAAAAAGAACCTTTCCCAGTTGATCAACACACCGTGGAGTTCCTTTATTCAGTTTTCTGATAGTACTTTTGGGGGATTTTCATATGGATCAGTGGCACAATCGAGAACACATTTCTGTGATCTTGGCTGTGTTCCTTTAGTAAAAAAATCCAACTCTTTTTGTGCCACGAGCAGGTGATGGTGGCAGGAGGGCTGGGCTCGGCCCTCAGGAAAACAAGAACACAACGTGCCTCTCCCGGCATTTAACGCAGCTTCCTGCAAACCTCCTGCAAACAAATATTGACTTTGTGGAAATTCGTGGAAATTCGAGACCGGTGGCGTGGGTGGGATTAGACTGGATGGAATGTCCTGGGATTTTGGTTGGTGCTGATGGCTTTATTTTCTTGGGAGCATTATGTTTCTCGTGAGACAGGCATGTAATCTGCTGCTTAGTGCTCCGGGGGGGTCTTTGCTGGGTGAGGGAATAAATGCCTTGCTGAAGCTCCAGACTGCCCAGTGAGGTGGATTTACCATCTCCGTGGGGTTGGGTTGGTGTTTCTCCCATGGTGGAGAGAAAGTTCTGTAATTCCCTGCTCAGAGCCATTGGGAGAACTGGGAAATGGTGGTTTAAAGGAATGTTTTGGGGATTGTTGTTTGAAACCTCTGAACGCTGCAGGAAAGGGTGAGAGGACAACAACTGCAGGTGGAACCAGGGCTCAGATGGGTTCCAGCACCTTGGGAAGTGTTGTTGGCCAGCCCCCAGTGCTTCCTCACCCTCTGGAGGGCATCATTTGGGCAAAACCAGGTCTTAGTCCCTGAGTTAAGCCAGGCACAGCTGTGGCAGCCTCTCCTCCTCACCCCCTGCACAGAGCACCTTCCCCCAGGTGAGCGGTCATGCTCGCCTCAGCATCTCTGGGTTTCCTCTGTGCTTTTATTCTAAGAGAGAAATGGCAAAAGGAAAACCCCACTGTGTTTGCTGAGCATATTTTTGGGGGTTCTTCAGACCCAAAGGTGTCTGAGGTGTCCCTCAGTGTCCCTGCCCCTGTTCATTCACGTGAAGGATGCCCCAATATCTCGTTACTCAGGTGACAATACCTCGATGGGGATGTCCCCTGAAGGATTTTGCCCACACAGGACAGGTGCTGTCCCGCAGTGCAGGGTCAGGAGGCCACGCAGAGCTCAGCCCTCTGAGCCTGCTGCTCTCCCCATTCCTGCTGTGTCACCAGGGACCTCGTCTGGGCCAGTGTTTGTTTGAGGTTTCCTGTTATCCAGAGACAGCTCTGGCTCCATGAACTAATAACCAGGCACAAAACAGCAGCAACGACTTGTGATGCCTTTCTCTGGGTGGTTTGTTTGCTCTGATTTCACTCTTAGAACTACTTTGATGCATTTTTCCAGGGCCTGTTGCTGTGTGGAGCACCGGTGTTACCTGTTCTGCCTCGGGTCTTATTTGGTCTTTCTAGAATTTTTGCTGTTAAACCCTAAGTGATTCTCACCTCCCACTCTCTGTTACTGCCTCGTGAAGTGTTCCACCCTTACCTGCTTTGGTTTTGAAAAGAGATTTTACATTTCAAACATTTTTGGACAGAGCTTTTGAAGAAACCCTCACCTGGTTTTGTAGCTGCTGTGAGCATGAGTTAGTCTGAGCTGTGCTGCACCTCTGCTCTGTCCTTCTATTCATTCTCTCCTTTTTTTGTGTCTCACTCTTCCTCCCTCCACGGGCCCAGCCTCTGTGATTAAGTCTGCAGCTCTCCTGCTGTTTTTAATAGGCCTGTAGACCTGACCATCTGATGAGAACCAAACTGCACAGCGTGCTCCTGAATACTTTCACTGGAATCTCCTAATGCAGGGTATTAATCATTACTGTCAAACCATTCAGGCCCTAAATGTGTCCACCCAGTATAAAATTATACTAAACAGGAGGGGAAAAAGGACTTGGCCCATATTAAAAGCAGACATTAGACAGTCCCCTGACTTCTCAGGCATGATGGCCCAGGCACTGTCCAGTGTAACAAACAATGGTGTATTCAGCCCGGGCTGCTGGTGATTGACGCTCGTGGAAGTGCCAGAAAATGGGCATAATGAGTTAAAGGAAATATAGAAAGGCGTGGCTTCCTCGTGCTTTTGCTACCCCAAATTCCTGGGCAATAGCTGTGAGTGCACAGCTCGGTTGCACCCACCTTGGTGATCTGAGCAAACATTCGTGCACTTGGGTCCTCCCTGGCTGCCCTTGGCAAGCAGGAATTGCTAAATCAGCTGCTGTCACACCGAGTTACTGCACAGACAGAGCTCTTGCTTCGGTGTCTCCCTCGAATCTGATCCTGGGAAGTGCAGGGCGCAGCGTGCTGGGAAGGCATGGGGTCACTGCACGAGGCTGGAGGAAGGTAAGGCTGGCTCTCCCTTAGCTGGGAATTAGACATGCATATTTTACACCATACTTGCCCCTGATATCCCTAAGCTGCCTGGGAATGCAGCCCCTTACATTAGAATACACTTTTTTTTCTTTTTTTTTTTTCCCCCCCAAAAAAAAGCTGTTTCTAATTCTCCCCTGTAAGAATGCCTTTATTCTTCGGAGCTGGCAATAAAAGTTAATCGAGTGTAAAATAAAAGTTACATAAGGTGAGTGGTAAAACTTTATGATTGCTGATGTTGGGTTTATTGACGAGTGCACTGGCTGTTATGGGCTATGGCATCCCCCCAAGCCCAGGGGATGTCCCTGGCAGCCCGTGGCAGCCTGTGCTCCACAGGCACCTCTGCGTGGGAACGGGCTCTGCACCCTCACATGTGCCCCAGGAATTTATGGGGAAAGCTCTCCAGCTCCCAATTACCATGTTCTTAGGTAAACGTGGGATGTTTTACTGGCAAAGGGGAGGAGCTGCTGGTTGCTGCAGCCAGGCCAGGGCTCCACGTGTGCCCTGAGTGGCAGCGGGAGCGGGACAAGGCAGCCACACACCCACTGCTGGTGGCTCCTCTCAATCCACACAGATTTTTCCTGAGCCAACTTACCTAAATATCCATCCTGGGGCATTCTGAGCAGGAATCCTGAGCGGGAGGGATGAGGGGGAAGAGTCCCTGGTCCTGTCTCAGCGCTCAGGATGTTCCAGCTTTTCCATAGAGAGTTTTCAGTTGTTTTTCACGCAGTGTTCACGTGGTCTGCACTCATCCTGCTCCGTCAGAAGAATATAGAAACCCCGGAAAAGTAAAGCAGAACATCTGCACACTCTGCAGTGTGCAAATTGAATAAATTCCTTGCATTTTGGGCCTGTCATTAGCTGTGTTAATTGGTTTGAGTGGCTAATAGGGTATCATGGCCATTAATGGTTTATTATTTCAGTGCGGTAATGGTTGAAAGTTCTTTTTTTCCCCTTTAAGTTCTGTCTGATAAACATGGCTCAAAATACCCGGGCATTTTGCACTTCTGAAAATCTTGCTAAGTTTTTCTTTCATTAATACTTTTTGCATTCTAAAAGGCGACTGAAGCAACAATGACAATTTAATTAACCAGCTGACACTGGAAGTCACAGCAGCAGTGCAGCATTTCCTACTCTGACTTGCATTTCAGATTTACCATACAATGAAAAAGAAAACAAACCCCAAATCCTCCTGGAATTGTGGTGCAGCAGGTTAGTGGCCATTGATCTCAGCAAGAATGCTCCAACCTGCCAAGTGTGTTACATGCTTGAAGTCTAGACAGAGATGTAGCAACCACGCGTGTTCCAGCTGGATTCTGCTTTTGGAATGATGCAGGGATTCCAGAAATGGGGGTGGAGGTCAGCACTCAGCCACACAAACTTCACAGCTCTCCAGAAGAAGATCCGGTTTTGTTTTCTTGTCTGACAGGGCCCAGCTGCCAAAATAATGAATTTATGGGGGAAATGAGAGAAGGGGCTTCTTTGCCTCCATCCATCATCTCTGGATGATGCTGCTGGGTGCTGGAGGAGGGAGGGAGGGAGCTCTTTGTGCTGCCCCAGCAGCATCCTCGGGATCTGGGGCTCAGGGGTAGCTCAGCAGGTTTTGCTGTCCCAGCTCTCAGCAGGTTCCAGGGCAGCTGCTCCAGGTGCCAGCTCAGTTACAGCAGCACAGAGCTCTGAGTGACCACTGGCGCCTGGTACCAAAAGCTGAGTGTCCAGCAGGGCCAGGACAGGGATTGTCCCCCTGGACTCGGCACTGTGAGGCACCCCAATGATGCCTTAGGTTTTAGCTTTTATATGTTTCAAATTCTGCATTCCCAGTGTGTAACTCTGCAGTGCCCTGCAGCCTGGGAGCTGCTGCTCTCTCATGCTGAGACAGACAGAACAAAGCCTCTCCAGGCTGCTCTCCAAGGACACCCAGCCCGGCCTAGGCCCAAAATGTGTAACCCAGCATCTTGAGAAGGGGGGCAAGCTGAGGGG
>VWZT01015222.1:35201-54036 GCA_013397055.1 Pachycephala philippinensis
AGGCAGAGGGAGAATGAGGAAGGCAGGGGGGAGGATGAGAAGGACAGGGGAAGGATGAAGACGACAAGGGGGAGGATGAAGAGGGCAGGAGGGGGATGAGGAGGGCAGAAGGGATGTGAGGAGGGCATGGGAGAGGATGAAAAGGAAAAGGGGGAGGATGAAGAGAGCAGGGGGAGGATGAGGAGGGCAGGGGCTCCGCGGGGCAGTCCGTGGTCCCTCCCAGCCGGGCGGCTCCGGCCCCGCGCCGGGCTCAGCCCTGTCCTGGCGCTGCCCCGCAGATACAAAGTGCGCTTGTATTGAGTGTATCGGCTCCAAGAGGGGCTAGTAGTAAACTGAGAATATTTGGATAAACTCGCCGGCCCTCAGGACTAGAAAAGGACTTTTGTTCACCTAAAGAAAAAGACTGTTCCATTTCCATAGGATGGCTGGATCCCGTCCAGTAAAAACTGAGCTTGAAGTTTAAAAAATGATCAGGAGTGTCAAACGAAGGATCTTTTACTTGAGGTCAGATATTTATTTTTATTTATTAGCGTGTGAGATCTCCATCTCTGGCCGGGCTTTGGGCCGAGGCCGCGTCTCTCGCAGGAGCATCGTGCGCCACAAAGAGCGCGTTGTGCCGGCTGCGGGGGAGCTGCGGGGGCCCTCCGGCTGCTCCTGCCTTGTTCTCTGCCTCCTCGGGACGGGGACAGGCTGGAACCCTTCCCTCCAGCACCGCGTTCAGGGGCTGCTGTTGGACACAGAGCGGGGCCCGGCTCGGCCAGGTGTGTTTGGTGCACGGCCAGGTGTGTTTGGTGCACACCTGAGTGCCACCAGCTGTGGCATTGCAGAGTTTGCCAACATTTCTGTGTCCTTTCCAGGCGGACTCTTCTTTCAGCTCTTGAAACAGGCAGGGAAAGGCTCTGGCAGAGCCTCTGCTCCTGTTCGCTCCTTCCCCAGCCCAGCAATGACTGCGCTGCTGCTGGGCATCACAGAGTGGAGAGGGCACAGCCTGCTCCTGCCTTTGCCTGATTTTGGGAAGTTAACCCTGGCACGGGAGCAGTTTGGGGCAGCAGAGGCAGATTTGTTAATCAGAAAAGAGAATGAGAGAGCTGGAGTGGTCTGAACTCACCCCCAGGTGCAGCCAGCAGATTACGGAGTCAGGAATGTTTTTTGTGCTATTCAAAGACATATTTGGTGCAAATGTTTCCCTAGGATTTATTTTTATCTAATCGCTTATGAAACTTTTACTGACTCTAAAGACCAGATTTTCTCAGCACCCATAAACCACGTTTTCCTCCTTTAATTAAACCATTTTTCGTCCATGAGGTTTTGTTCACACACTGACTGCATCAATATAAATATATCTCCGCAGGGTAATTAATAAAAGCAGGCAGCTCCAGGGAGAAAGCAGATGTGTCGTATCGTCTTTGTGGACTCAGCTATTGCAGAGTTCTTCCAAAAAAAGTGAAGAATCACCCGCAATTAAAATGTTACGTGGCATATGCATGTTCCCATTTAATTTGGTATAATTGAATTTATGTTCATCCTCCGAGAACTCCCAGGGCTGCCACATCCAGGCAGGAATCATTTATACCACAGATTGGTTTAAAGGCTGCAGGATTAGAGCACAAGAATCTGTTTCAGCAGCATTTCAACTTGGGCAGTTGCTTCAACTTTTGTGTGAGTCTTTGTGGAGGGAATGGAGACAATAATGTCCTCACCACGTTTGTTTGTTTTAGATGCTGAAGCACTGCTTAAAAACGGGATAGTTTCTACTTAGCACTAAATTAATGCTTTTTAGTAGGGTTGAAAGGGATTTGTTAAGTCTTGTGTTCTGTAACTGAGGATTTTAAACTTCAAAATAAGAAGAAATCTGTCACAAAAAAAAAAAAAAAGATGTTTTCATCTGTTGATGAGGAAGTCTTTGAGATTATTATCAGGTGAATCTTCTAAATACCTCGGGTCTGATTTTTTCCCAAGAGTATTTGGTTTGAAGAGACAAAACTGTCCTCATTTATTGTAACTGAGAGTTGACTAAGAAAATAATCCTAGATTGGTTTGGGTTAGATGGGACATTAAAGCTCAGAGTGCCCCAGAAAGGAGGAGGGTTCCCTTTTCCTGCCCAGGGAATCCTGATGTGTAAAGCAAATATTTGTCATCAGCTCCACCTTTGGGTGGAAGTCTGGCTTTCTGAGAGGTGAGAAATCAGCTCCAAAGGCAGATGCTGGTATATTTTTTGTCCTTCCCACTTGGCTTCAAAACAGGCTGAATTAAAAGGAGCAGAGGTCTTCTCCTGTCGGGTCAGGACGTGGATCAGGGGCAGATTTCTGGCTGGAGCTGCTGGGTGCTGTGTCTCAGGCTGCGCACAGGTGTCCGTGGAGATAAGGAGTTCTGTGTGGAGGTTATCAGCATCTCCCTAACTCAAACCTGCCCCTGCTGGGGCAGTGAGAGCTATCTGGAGTGTCAGATCAGGTTTGTTTTGAGCCCTGCTGTCAGAGAACCAGATGTGCTGGCGTTGCCTCACTAAAACAACCTGAGCAGAGGCATCGGGTCCCTCTCACCCGATGTTCTCCTGTGGCTCCATCCCAGCCCTTACCTCGACACCATCACTCTGCTGAGCTGGCTTTTGACCCAGAGATGGGATCAGATGCAAGCTGGAGATTTTGAAATGTTGTTTCTCAGCGTATTCAAAGGGCAGATTTATCATCAGAATCAGTTCCCTGGGATGTATCATTTCATAAGTAGGTGAATTGGCTCGGGGTAAAGTTCACCCCGGCGGCACTTGGGACTGTGCAGTTTTACCCTTATACTTCCTTATGGCTGAGAAGATTTCAGCTATTTTGGTGATGTCAGACAAGATACTGCTTTGCTTTCAGCTGCAGAGGAGTCAGAGCTGCAGGAGGAAATCATTTAATCAGTCCCTCCTTGTCATAATTTGGAAAGGAGGAACAAGGTTTGGCCTCAAGCTTTGTGAACCTCTCACGGATGTCTCACCAACCAGCCAGCAGAAAATTATTAGCTCTGAGATTTTGGTGGGAAATGAGCACCCTAGAATTTCTTTACAAGTGTGAGTCACTGTGTTGGGGGGGAAATAACCATATTCACAGCATAAATCTGAGGGCAGAACACTTTGCACATTTTCTTTGTGTATCTGTGAGTGAGATAGCTGCTAAACCCGCAGGCAGCTGTAGGGCTGGGGGGAGGACTCCCCTTCTGTAAAAGACTTTTATATCTTTAGGTGAGAACTGACTCCAAAACTTTATTTTCTCACGTAGAAGCAAACTTAAGGCAAAATGTCCACCCTGGCGTCCCCAGTTCTGATTTCAGTGATGCTCACATTGAGGACAAATTGTCTGTAATGGTTACAAATCGAAGAAGTTCTTGCTCAAGATTTAGATCATGTGAACAATCTTCACGTCCCTCGGGAGGCAAACCAGCCCTGGAGCAGATTCTCTGGAAGTGCCCTGAGGATCTGCTTTGCTGGCCTTGCTCTCCCTCTTCAGCCAGTACCCAAAGGCAAAGGGTTGGGATAAGCCTGGATGCTTTAAAAACCCACAGCAGAGAGGGATTTTTATCTGTGGAACAGCTCCCTCATCCCAGGTCCTTGTTCTTCCAGCAGCCCAAGGCAGGGGCAGTAGCGATGGTTGATGCTCTGAGCCCCTGGGTTGTGCCCCTCCTGCCCAGCCCACACGACCTGAGCACCCCCAAATTCCCCCACAGGAAGGGCCGGCCCTGCCTTTGTGCTGGGAAGGCCTCTTGCCCTCATGTTTGATGATATTTATGAGCTAAACCAGCGGGCAGCTCTCGTGGAGGATGGAGGGCAGTGGTGGGCCCGAGGCCTCACAGGCCCCACAGGCCTCGGGGCCTCATTTAGCACCTTCTCTGGGTCATGTTCTGGGTAAATATCTGAGGAGATCACACATCTCAGCTCTCTGAGGGGTGAGCAGCACGGTGTGAGTGCAGCCAGGGGAAATCTCTCCTGGGCTGCTTTGTTCCCCCAGCTCCTCAAAGAGGGGCTGCTGCTGCCATTTCTGATCCGCCGCCGGCAGGGGAACCTCGAATATCCTCTGGCTCTGGTTCTCAGTGCCAGCCCAGCTCACAAACTCATCTATTTCACACCTTCTAAAGAGCACGAGAGCAGCGCTGCCGAGCAGCTGCCGGCCCTGCTGCTGATAAGAAAGGTTACAGGGACTCAGCTTTCCCGTCCCAGCGTGGCCCTTTGGGGGGGTTTCCTGTGTGAGGGGAGCCGGGGTGCAGCTGTGCTTGTGGGGGAAGGCACAGCTCTGCTTGGGCTGCTGCTTTTTGGTGGGTTGTTTTCTTTTTCTCTTTTTTTTTTGGTTTTGTTTTTTTTTTTTTTTGGTAAATCTCTGTTCTGAAAGTGTCAGGTCATGGTTAAACCGTGGGAACACGCACCCTTTGGGCCTGAGAATTGAAGGCTTTTAAAGCCAGCATGAGGAGAGGTGGACACATCCAGGTGAGTGTTCCTGGATTGCTGGGTTGTTGCTTTCCATGCTGATGGGGAAAGTAAGGAGGGATGATCATCCTCTATTAACCTTCTAAATTTACTGCTAGTGGAGTGTGATACCTGTGTGTCTTGGGGCTTGCCTTGCTGCTCTGAATCACACCTCTGGCAGCTTTTTGATGGTGATTCCCTTCTTTCCATGGTTGTATCTCGCTGTTGTGTGGTGTTTGAGCAGCACCTAAGGCAGGGTGCAGAAGCTCTGTGAGGAGACAGAAGTGAGACCAACACACTGTTTGTTGTTGCATGGGTGCACACATGGAATAAAAGCCCACATCCTTTCCAGCCTCTCCAGACATTTAACACCTTGGTGTTGTTGCACTGCTTAAACCATTCCCTGCAGTAACTTCGGTTCCCTGCACTTCTGATTCCCAGGAACTTTCATTCCCCAACAGAAAGTTTGATTGTGCTGTGCTGAGGTGTCCGAACATGGCCCAACGCCAGAACCAGGCTGCAGGGTAGCTCCAGGTATCGAGCTTTAGTAATAAAGCTCTTAGTTTTCAGGGGTGAAACACCCACATGTATCCATCAAATACACCACAGGGAACGGGCTTCCTTATCTGTGTCCCCCTGTTACTTGAACTTGGGCAATATATCCCAAATCCATTAATTAAAGGGAAAATGGGTGCTATTTGAAGCCCCTCAGCTCTCTGAATTCATTCACCTCTTGCTGGGGTACCTGGATAGCTGTTGTTGGAACTTGTTTCATGTATTATTAACGACCCAGTGTAATCCCAGAGCGCTTGCAGGGGAAGGGAGTGGATTTGCCAGGACTCCGGATTCTTCTCAAGGAAGAGGCTCAGCAGAGGCCGTAAGACAATGTCATTTCATGGGGGTCTTCTCCTGCTGGGTCCTCCAGTGGCCTTTGCCAGGCCGGTGCTTTGGAGCTGATATCAGCACCAGGAACAGGCAGTTGAAGGCTCTGCTACTTCTTTGGCCAGAGTGTGAAATGCAGCAGACAAGTTTGGCACTGAGTGCTGCCCATAAATCACTCTGGAGAGGCCTCCACGCGCGTGGTGTTCCACAGCTCCGTTCCCAAAACGTTACTGAAACCAAGCTGGAGTAATAAGAAATGATTTAAAGCAAGCAGCAGCTCCCTCTGTCCGTCCTGATCCAGTGGAACTCCCAGGATGCACCTCAAGGAGCTGATCAGAATTTATTTTTAAGGTTGGCTGTGGTTTCCCTATGGCAGAAGCACCTTTTGGGTAGGGATAAGGGAAGCAGCTGTGCCTCAGTGCTGGGAGGACTCCTGGAGAAATTACCATCAGAAAATGTTCCCATCTTCACACAATAAAGTTCTGTTCAGCTTCTGTGCCCGCTCCCTTCTGCCAGGAGAGCTGCCCTGCTCTTCCTTCCCCTGGGCTAATTGGCACCCGCTCATTAGGGAGCCATTTTAGCCCACATCTTCCTTTGGAAATAGCAGCAGAGGAATCAGACCCTAAAGCGTTTTGGATCACTACAAAAGCTCTGGGATACAAGTGATTTGTGTCTGGTTTAACCCCTTGGAGCAGCCCCGGGAGCCCGGCACTGCTGCACCTCCTGCTGCTGCTCCCTCTCCCTCACGCAGTGAAATGTCCTGAGACTCCAAACCCTCCCCTGCCTGTGGCAGCCTCTGTCTTTTGTTTATCAGAGGAAGATTTCTCCCAAGTTCCCAGTTTTCCTCATCTATTTAGCTTTTAGAACTTTACAATCACCATTCTTTTGGGATGAGCCAAAATGCTGTAGGATACAAAACTGGGATGTCCTGGACTCTTTCAGCGCGGAGGAAAACTTCAAAGTTTTTGTGTGTGTATATTACAAAGAACTGGAAATCCCTCCCTTGCCTTGTGTGTACAATATCTGAGGCAGCCCTGGGATTTGATTTGAGCACAGTTTTTTATGGTTTACTGTTTAATTTAAATCAGTGTGGTATGAATTACGTTACTGGTGAAAAATGAGCTTTTGTTGAGATAAATGCCTGCCATCGGCTTGGAAGTCGTCTCCTGTTTTGACATCTTCACTCGGTGTTTTTCTGCGTGGTGATGAGATGTTGCTGTGCAAGGGGAGCTGATCACCCTCAGAGAGGAGGAGAGGGGGTGGGATTGGTTTTTGTGCATCTCCAGGAATTGGTGTTGGCAGCACCTTCTGTGACACCCTGTGTCATTCAGGGCATCTTCTGGGTAGCAAAACTGCACCTCCAGCATGGGAATGCAAGGAATTACAGGAACAGGGGAGGGAAAGCAGACCCAGGGTGGATTATTCTCAGTATTTCTCAACTTCTCCTCTTTGCTCCATTGCTCTGCCATGTATCCGTGGTGCCTCTCTGCTGTGGAGAGCAGGAGATGCTTTCCTGGAGATTGTATTTAATGAGTGTAAATGTAAATTTAATGTGAATGATGTCCTGTATGATTCTTGCTGCTCTTGGTTCTTCCTGAGGTTTTGTGTGTAGGGTCAGGTCTGATGTTCCTTCAGCTGGAGCAAATCTGCGGTGCCTGAAGGACACAGCAGTGACACTGCAGCTTTTTCCAGACCTTTTTATCCCAACGTAGAGCAGACACTTGGGATGTACTCGTTGTGCTGGTGTGGAAGAGAAGAGCAGTTAACAGCAGACAGCCCTTGAAAAGGCTCCGCTGGATTCAAACGCTCTCCAGAAATCCAGCCTCGCTTCCCAAGCTCGTGTGAGCCATCCAGGCTCCTCTGCTTGAAACATGGACAGGGACTTTTGGGAGAACACAGCCTTTTTTCATGTGATTCTTCATGTGCTTTAGATGTGGTGGGGAAAAAGGATGAGAAAGTTATTTCTTGTGACAGAACTATGTCCCAGGACCAGCCTTCCTTGGGATGTTTTTCCCCCAGACCCTTCGTGAAGCCAGAGGATGCAGCAGCCCAGCAGCAGCTCGGAAATGCACACACCAGCGGAAAATTCCTACTCCAGACGTGTGGCTTGGGTGGGAGTGAAAGTTCAAAAACATTTGGCCTTTGAAAAACCTGAATCGGCCTCTCTCCCATCGGCTGCAGCAATGCTCTGCCTCCCACTAGCTGGCAGTGTCACCGGGCTCCACAGTGCCACCACACTCAGCAGTGCCACCAGGACTGGCAGTGTCACCAAGCTCAGCAGTGTGACAAGGACTGGCAGAGTTGATGCCTAAAGAGGCCGACCTAGAAACAGACACTAGACAGGAGTAAGGGAATAAAGGTGGATATTTATTTGAAAGGCCCTCAGAGGCACACCCTGGGCAGGCCAAAGGCCACACCCAAGATGGACCCCGAGTCACGAGTTCTTCACACTTTTATAGCTTTGGTCCATTTGCATCTCAACCCAATTTCACCAATTAAACTTGAGCTAATGATGGAATTTCCCCTCAGCTTGCCCCTCTTCTCAAGATGCTGGGTTACACATTTTGGGCCTAGGCCGGGCTGGGTGTCCTTGGAGAGCAGCCTGGAGAGGCTTTGTTCTGTCTGTCTCAGCATGAGAGAGCAGCAGCTCCCAGGCTCCAGGACACTGCAGAGTTACACACTGGGAATGCAGAATTTGAAAAATATGAAAGTTAAAACCTAAAGCATCAGAGTCACCAAGCTTAGCACTGTCACCAAAGTGGGCAGTGTCAGCAAACTCAGCACTGTCACTGGGCTCTGCAGAGTCACCAAACTCAGCATTGTCACCAAACACAGCAGTGTGACCAGGCTCAGCAGTCACCAAACTCAGTAGTGTCACCAAACTTGGCAGTGTCACCAAACTTGGCAGTGTCAGCAGGCTCAGCCACGTCACCAGGCTCAGCCACGTCACCAAACTCAGCCATGTCCCCAGGCTCCGCAGTGTCATTGGGTTCAGCAGTGTCACCAGGATTGGCACTGTCACCAAACTCAGCAGTGCCACTGGGCTCAGCATTGTCTGCCTGGCATCCCTGATCCCGCTGGCCCCAGTGCAATCCAGCTGGGTTTCCTCACGGTCATGGTTCTCCCGGCCCTGGCTCAGTTTGGAAGAAGCAGAAACGTGCTTGTTTGACAGGAGGAGAACCCTAAAGCTTTGTTTTCCTCCCCTCTGAGCACTCCCAGTGTTGGGATACGCTGGGGTTCTGTTGCAGAGCCAGTGGGTGCCATGCTGTGCTGCTGGGAAACCAAAGGTTTCCAGAGGGGATGGGACGGGGATGGTGAGGAGACTCCTGAGGACAGGACCCTGCTCTCAGCCAGGGAGGTGAACTGAGCTCTGTGATCCTACAGCCATTTACCAGCCCTCAGAACTTGGACCCCGACCCCTTGCACTGCCCAGGTCCTAGGGGTCACGCTGAGGACCAGGGTGTGACCATCTCACACAGAGTGGTGGTGAGAGCCCTGCAGTCTCTTCTCTCTTTATCTGGTGGGTTTGGGGCTGGGAGCTCCTTCCAGGACCTTTCATTTGGACAAGAAGCTGACCGTACATCACCCAAAGTAGCTCTCCCTGAGCACACTCCGAGCTTTTCCTGTGGCCCTGGGCAGACAAGTTGGGTTTGGCTCAGCTGCTCTTCCCAGCGCTTTCCAGTGCTACAACCTGTTTTTGTCTGACACGTTTCTCATTAACTCTTTGTCAAATCACCGGGAAGCCTGCTTAATTGCAGGCAGAGTGCTGAATTTATGAGTTCATCTAGGCTTCGTGTCTACACATTGACAGAGGTGTTTCTCTGGATGAAGTCTTTTTCTCTTCATTTCGTGGCAAGAATGGACTTTCTGTTTCAGTTACTTCTGAAAGTCATAAATTGCAGCAGTCCCTCCCTCCCCTTTATTTAAAAGAAACACAACAAAACTTCATGGCAACAGTTTATTGCTTTAAATCAGCTCGTGGGTCATTAAAGCAAAAAAAGGGGGGGAAAAAAAGGCAAAAATCTCCAACTCCTGCCAAATAAAATGCGCACATCAGCCAAGCTGTCAGAGGCAGATCCTGCGACCATGGGATGAGAAGGTTTATTACACTCTGGGCTTCTGGGGAGGGATGTTATAGCAACAGGACGCTGGGTCGGTGATGGCAAACTCCTGGTTGCTCCGTTTCTCCATGCACACTAGGAATCCATTAAGCCAACTGACGACAGATCCGCAGGCATTCCAGCCCCCCGGCACACCTCGGCCGGGGCCAAACCTTGGACGCTGCCCATTAAAACGTGAAAGAAACAACCCAACAGAGAGCCCACAAATTAGAGGGGCAGGAAACCTCAAATGATGTGCAAAAAAAATTGTAAACGTTCGAGAGGATTTTTCCATAACTTCTGCCCCATAACTCAGCATTTCTGATGTTCATAAATTACGGAGCGGAGCCTCTGCGAGATCAAGGAGCCTTTTGGATCCAAACCCCGAGCGCTGCTCGGCAGACGGCAGATGAAGCTGCAAAGCGAGCCCCTGGAACATGACAACAATTTCCTTTTGGCTGGCTGGGGATGGGTCTGAACCGCAGCCACAGCCGGAGCTCTGGCTCTGCATCCCAAATCCGTGTCTCAGTCAAAGCCCTGTAATCCCAGGGAACATGAAGGTGCATTTGTTTGGAGGGGATAGACCGGAGAGGAGGAGGCTGGGGGACTTCAGAGCAAGGAGAGTTCTGTGAAACCCAGGGAATGACTCCACGAGACAAAATCATGGCACTGTTACTGGCGGGGAAGGGAAGGGGGAATTGGGAATTCTTAGATGAGCTGTTGGATTTGAAGACAAAAGTGCTGGGAGGTGCCGTGGGTTAATAAATAAAGGCTGAACTCACCATCTGCAGCAGAAGGAGAAAAGATGAACTGAAGTTTTGGCGTGTTCAGTGATGAAAAAAAGCAGGGAGAAATCCATGATGGGGTGGGAGGGGTAAAATGGAAGAGTGGCCAGAGGAAGTGCTCCCACAATAATTAACTTTCCGAGCGCGTCCGCAGGCTGCAGGCCAGAGGAAAGTCTGCTTTTGCAGCACATCTCCAGGGCAGGGGCTGTCCCAGACTGCTGGGGTTTAACGTGGGGACAAAGAAAAAGGGACAAATCTTGTTCCTGCAGGGAGCCCAGCTCTGTGGGGAAGGGACCCTGGGCCTCAGAGCCAAAGGGATCAAGGAGGTGAAGTGCATTCCCCAAAACTGCCTGGAACAGCAGAACTTGATGGTCGTAGACTTGCAAAGCCAGCACCAATTGCTAATTATAAATTGATTTTAATTTGTTTTCTCCTCTCCCATATCTTTCTACCCTTTTTTTCACCTCTCCTTTCCCTCTGACAACTTCTTTTAATGTCTAAGCCAAATTACCCTCAGGAGAGACCTCTCCACTGATACAGAGCCAGCCTGAGCACAGAGCACAGGCAGAAATTCCATGTCAGCTCCACCAAGTCAGAGCCCTGATAATAATTACACATCATTTCCTGTAGGGTTTTTTCTTCATGTGGCATCTCTGGGTTTTATTTTGCTGTTGGTGCTAAATATCTGCTGTCAGCCTTTACCTGCCCAGGAAAACAGGGATGGATGCTTTTATGGTTAAAGCTGCTGCTGGGTCCTGGCTAGGGATGAACTTAATTCTGGTCCAAACTGTGAAGAAACAGATTTAATCGAGCTGGAGATGCCTGCTGTGGCGAGAGCATCCCCAGGCGGGTGGCTGTGCGTAGCTGAGCCTTCCAGGAGTGGGGTGAATCCCTCTGTGCTTCCATCTGGGATCTTTAATTTGCCTTTTCCCAATACTTTTTGCTTCCATTTTCTTTCTCTGTCCTAGAGCATGGGTTACCTCTTCCAAAGAACACAAAAAACCCAGTGCTGTGTGAGCATCCCAGGAGCATTTTCAAACTGGAAATATTTTTTTTAATTTCTCTTTTCTTTTTTTAAGTTACTGACAAAGACTTGTAAACAGTTGGTTTGCAGAATTTCGCCACAGGAAATTTCTGATTTCCTTCTGGTCTGAACTGGAAGAAGATGTGGTAAAAGGTTTCAGTTTGTTTTTCCGGAGTTTTCTCAGGTCGGGGGGAGGAAAGAGAGACTTAAAATATTCTTCTGCGTGTGAACATTTGGCAGAAGAAGGAGCAGATAGTGCAGATAATGCTGGGTGATTGCTGCTGGGCTCCTCTGCGCTTTTGAGCTGTGAAAGAACTTTGATAGAGACCATCGGCGAAGAGCGCGAGCGTGTGAACCTGGGCTTTAATTAGAGGTGTTGGCCACAGAGGGCTGAGCTGGCCCAGGAGCTCCCCTGGCTCTGGGACGGGTCCTGCAGCACCCTGAGAGCAGCTCATCACCTCGTTTATTCCATTTCCAAAGGCTCCTGGTCGGTGCCAGCAGAGGGATGAGGGAGGCCGGGTGCAGGGACCCCACTGCTGGGGTTTAGGCCATGGTGCCGCGTTCTGTTCGTGCAGGGCACGGAGTGTGTGTGAGAACAGCAGCTCAGCTCCTCGGGCTCTCACAGCACCTCTCTCTCTCTCGTTTTGATCTGTCAGATTTCACACCTCCAGCTTGGGTTTTAGTGCCCACGCAGATAAAACCACAGAGTTTCAGGTGATTTCAAGCTACAGCAGAACCTCCTCCTGAGGCAGAGCTGGCGAGCAGGACCCTGCAAAATGAATTTGAGCTGAATTCTGGGCTTTCCCTGAGCTCTCTGCCCAGAGCAGGGGGTTGGAACTCAATAGTCCCTAAGGTCCCTTCCAACCTAAGCCATTCAGTGGCTCTAAGTGTCCTCTCAAACAATCCTAGAAGATGAAAGAGAGCATCTGTTAGATACAGCTGTGAAATGAAAAATGTTATTTGTGTGTCCTGGATTTGCCATCTTGTGTTCCCAGGGTCACTGAGCGTCACCAACTGCTGCTGTAGGAATTAATGGCACTGGGAGGTTTGTGTTCCTCAAAGCACTACAAGCTGTGCTCAAACTCTTCAGGGGCTTCAGACCAGCTGAGCATCAATGATTCACCTCATTTGTTTTTCCAAACAGTTTCCCTGGAAGCTGCTGTCACTTGGTGTCTGGGTGTGTCCCCACTTGAGAGGCTGGCTTGGCTGGGCCACTCAATTTGGGGTCAGTAAGGCCAAGAGAAGCACTTTAATCTCACCAGCTTTAGGCAGCCTCAGTGTCCCTGGAGCTCCCTGAGATAAACCAGAAGTTACTGATATTTTAGCTTGGTTAAACTCAGTAGAGTTTCAGCCACATTAAGAACAGGTTTTTATTGCCGGGTTTTTTTTCTTAAAAAGTCCAAACAACACAGAATGGGCTTCTTGTGCCATCAATGCCCCACCTCGGACCTTTGGTGCTGCCAGTGGATGACCAAGGGTGTCCAGAAAGTGCCAGGGTCTAGTTCTGGATGAGTGAATGACCCTGAGTGTTCCCAGGCAGGGGATGAAGAAACTGAGCTCAGCCAGGCTCTTCCTCCTTCCAGCTCTGTCCCAAACACGTTCTGGGACAAAATGCAGCGTTTCAGTGACTCCCAGTGCCATGTTCTGAACGGGAAGGAAGAAGCCCAGAACTAAAGGTGGGGTTTTCCCTCATCCCTGTTCAGACAGGGAGCTGCAGGAGGAAGGGTTGGTGGTGGGGATGAGACCAGGAAATGTCTGCTGGGACCAGTGCAGGGAGCTGGGAGCTTCCCTGGTGGTGCTGGCAGGTCCTGGCCCTCCCAGGAGCTCAGAGCTGGGAGCCAGAGTCTGAACTGGGCCTTTCCCCTGAGGTTTCTCAGCTCAGCCTTAGGCTCGATTTGTTGCTGTCATCGCCGGGCTTTAATTTTTCCTCTCCTTTGTTTTCCCACCTTCTTTCTTTTTTCTGTGTCTTGAAATAGATGGGAAAGTATTATCGTGTCCCACGAGGTTCTGAGAGAATTAATTGCTAGTAAAAGCATGTTAAGAGCTTTTGATGACTGAAGTAATTTGCACTGACACAGGGGCTGGTCGGGGTAGAGGGAAATCTGAATCTAAGGAAAAAAAGGAGTTTCTGGAGCAGGGAGGCCCACTCAGGAGCAGAGCAGAGCCTTACTGTGCTGGGACTCAAAGGGCTTTTCCTTGCTTTTGGTGTGTCCTGTGTCATTTCTTAAATGTGATTTTTTGAGTGAGTTACAAACCGGATCATCCCAAAGGTTGTTCTGGAATGCTGAGCATCTCCTCTGGTTCTGTCACCAAACTCCACTGCCTTAAGAGAGGAAAAGTCTCTTCCTGGCAAACCAGGCACTTTCTTTGGACTGCAACCCCTTAATTAACCCTTTTTTCCCCCCACACCTGGACTTTTAAGTATCTGAGGGGTTTTATTTTGAAGGATTCCTCTTTTGCACAGCAGCCAAATCGTATCTCACCTTCAGCCACACAGATGTGGCCGGTGAATTTCTCAGGCTGTACTCAGATAAATGAAAGCAGTGCATTTGCTAAAGCATTTTTTTTTAAAAATAGAACCTCACAGCTCTGTGGAGAGTGACCCAGCTTGAAAATTTATTGAAAGGTTTGTAGTTAAAAATGATCCTGCATGAAAGGATGAAACAGATGATGTGAAGACGGAGCAGTTGAGGACCTTGTCATTAAAATCAATGCAGTTTGGGAGAGTTCCCTGCTTTGATTACTTGAGCTGTACCAGAGCTGTGTTTTCCAGAGCAGTCCTGCACCTTTTACTCATGGATGGCTCTCTGTGTCCTTGGAGGTTCTGCCAGGACCTTCAGGTAACGGCTGAGAGCTGATGTTATTCTTGTCATAAGTCTCTTTATCAACTGTGAAAATCACCCACCTTTCTCTTTTTTGTTCCTGGTTTGGAGTTCTGCCCTGCAAACCCTTCTCCTCCCTTTCTCCCCTCCGTAGCTGCCCTCTGGCCCCCGCTGACCCCTCTCCTGTCCCATTCTCCCGCAGATTCCCGATGCCCTGGGCACTGAGAAGTTCTGCAGCGACGGCGGCCAGGGCGGGGCCGGGAACTGGCTGAAGTACATCCGAGTGTCCTGCTCCTGCGACGAGCAGAACCTGGCCGTGTGCCACATCAACGAGCAGGTAACCACCCTGCAGGGCTGCCGGGGTCCCCTGGCACCCAGCACGGCCTGGGGGGCTCGGCCGGGGGGTGCTGGGCAGTGCCAGCATCCAGGGGAGGTCTCTGAGGGGTGCATCAGCCCTGGCATGAGCTGAAAATTCCAGATTTGTGGTCCTGTCCCTGACTCAGGATCCAGCCCTAACTCAGGATCCAGTCGCTCACTCAGGATCCAGTCCCTACTCAGGATCCAGCCCCTACTCAGGATCCAGTCCCTGGCTCAGGATCCTGTCCCTAACTAAGGATCAATCCCCTATTCAGAATCCAGCCCTAATTCAGGATCCAGTCCCTCACTCAGGATCCAGTCCTAACTCAGGATCCAATCCTAACTCAGAATCCAGTCCTAACTCAGGATCCAGGCCTAACTCAGGATCCAGTCCCAACTCAGGATCCAGTCCTTACTCAGGATCTAGGCCTAACTCAGGATCCAGTCCCAACTCAGGATCCAGTCCCTGATTCGGGATCCTGTCCCTGACTCCGGATCCAGTCCCTACTCAGGATCCAGTCCCTGACTCAGGATCCAGCCCCTATTCAGGATCCAGTCCCTGACTCATGATCCAGTCCTAACTCAGGATCCAATCCCTACTCAGAATCCAGTCCTAACTCAGGATCCAGTCCCTGATTCCTCTGCTGGTGGAGAAAATAATGTGAAACCCAGTTTATGGCCCCAAACCCCACTGGGACAGCTGGAAACCAGCACTGGAAATGGGAACCATGGAAATTGCAGGCAGGGAGGGTGGGGAGGGCGATCCCGGGGTGGAAATTCAGTCTTTGTCTGTTTTTAAGAGGAGAGTGAGAGTGGGAGATGGTTTGGGGTTTGCTGAGGAGAAAGTTGAAACCTTCCAGGCAGATTATGGCTGGGAAAGCAGCCCCTGGGTGGGGGGTTATAGGGTTATATGGAATTAATAGGATTTTTATGATGTTTGCAAAGTTCTTCGAGGCGCAAACCCAAAAATGGATTGAAAATGAGCAATTCACACTGTGATCTTCACAAACCTCCAATCAAGTACAACTCAAATAGAAGTTACTGATCAGACCTAAGTTAAATGAGAAATGTTGTTTTACTCAGCAGACACGAGGCAGGTTTGGGGCTGTGAAGGGCTTTTTAGGATGTTTCTGGCTGCTCTGGGCTTTCCTCAAACTCGGTGAATTCATAATTCCCAAGGTGCCTTTTGGATACAAACCCCTGCAATGAAAGAGCATTTGAACTCGCAGAGATTCAAAATAAAATTTATAGGCTGCAAATTGAAGCTTTTCATCCTGGTCCTGGGAAAACTGTCCTTGGAAACACAGGGCTGCCAAATCCCACAGCAGGAGTGGCACACAGTGGTAAAGACACCGAAGCTGGACAAGTTGGAGGGTGCAAAATGTTTTTAGACTTTATTGTTTGATTAACTGGAGTCACTGTGTAGCAATAAATAAAAGGGGGATGTTGCAGGTTCTTCCTGAGCCTGAGCAGCTGAGCTGGGCTCTCACATCTGGGTGTGTTCCTGGGGTTTAAAAGTCAATCCCCTCATTTTCCCACTGGGATAAATTTACAAAATCGAATTTGTGTCGACTTCCAACTTTGTTTGCTGGGCACCAAACCCCACAGGCTGCTGCTTCAGGGGAGATCCTGCTGGGGGATGGTGACATGAGAATCCTTTGAGGAGGGATCTGAGCAGGGAGAGCTCCAAGGGGGGAGATCCCCAAAGGGAGAGGTCTTAGGAGACATCCCAAACACTTCCCAGAGGAAATCCCAAAGCCGTTTCCAGAGTGACCAAGCAGTTCTGATTCCCACCTCGTGCTGTCTCCTGGTGCTGCTGGGTTTAATTTCATTTATTTCACCAGAGGACTAATTTTTCCCTACCCCAAAGCACGAGAAAAGTTTGATCTTTCCCCTTCAGGCAGCAGAAAAAGGTTTGGGTTTGCTTTTAAGCACCCACAGAAAACAAAAGCTTGTGCAATAAATGATTGCCCTCTAAATAACCAAGCAGCACTGTGGAGATAAGGGCCATGACAAGATTTTAATCAAAATAATTTTCTTTTCAGGAAAAAAAAAAACATTTTTTTGTGGGGAGATGATGCTTTGAGTGTGTGTGTGTCCCCTTCTGTTCTTCTTTAGTCCTGTAACTCAGGGACAGTCCCAGGAATGCACAGAGAATTTTCCTGGATTTTTAGTGAGGAAATTGACAGCAAAATCTGGACCAGTCAGTGATTTTTTTCCCACCCATTAACAGATTATAATATATTTAAAATGTATTTATTTCTCTATTTAGAACAGTTTAATTGAGTAGTTTCATTCACTATTTTTCAATTATGAAGCCAATTTTCACATGTAGAATAACATTAGCCAGCTTTCTTTATATTTATTCATGCTGGAGAGGTATTTGAAAAGAAGATACTTGATTGTTGGAGTTAATTGGGATTCTGAAGGAGGACTGGGAAAAAATGGTGGATAAATGATATCATTTACTAAAAGGGAAATGGGTGACTTTTTCCTGTTGCTACTCCTGCCTTGAAAAGGAAAACACTTGAGCAGTTTAGGAGTCAGAAATATTAAACAGAATATATGTAATAATGTATTTATAAGATATAATAATTATATTAATGGCCATGAGCTGGCCGTTAATATAATTATTATGTGTTAATAATAATCAGGGTGCTGCTTTTAGTTGGGGTGCAGATATTGCAGGGGGAAAAAAAGGAGAAACAGGAGATGGGAAAAAAAAAGGCCTCTGTTGAATGAGGCAGTGTGAGGTGGGGGTGCAATGCAGGATTTTGGGTGTATTTCACACAGGTTTGGTAACTCCAGTCAGGATTCCCAAGTACATCACACAGAGCCTTAAAAAGAGGAAATCGGGAGCAATGTGACTGAGGGGAAACAAAGGGGAGGCAATTCCAAAGGAGGAAAACACGGGAGCAAAAGCAAAATGTGCAGCTCTGTCCTGGCTGGGCATTGCTGAGGCCGAACTTTCCGTGTCCAGAGCTGGACACAGGGACAGGTCTGAGGGAGCAGGAGGGATAAATCCTCCCTGGGCTGCCCCTGGAGTGAATTATTGGTGACAAGGACACAAAAAAACCTTTTTTCAGGCTGGTTTTGGGTTTCTGAGCTCCTCTGCTGCAGCTGATGTGGTTGTGGGTGGGATTTTGATCTTTAGGTGAACACAGCAGCTGCTTTCTCCCCTTTTAATGCTCTTTTTTCCCCTGAAGTACAAGGGTGGAAGTTCAGAGAAATCCCTGCAGCAGGGAAACGGGGCTGGTTCTTAGGACAGGCACTAATTAATGGGGTAATTATGGGATGGACTTTTCCCACCCCCTGTGTTCCACCTCCATCCCTTGCCGTGACTCTGGGAATGGTTAAACCTCATCCCCAGGCTCTGTCTGCTCCAGAACTCTTTTCCTGGGTGGAAAGATGAGGTGCTGCTGGGCTCTGAGTGACACCAGCCCCAGAGTGTCATTGCTGTGGTTCTGCAGGGCCGAGATTTCAGTGATTGCACCAAATTGTTCCATTTTAGCACCAAAATGAGACAACCAGAGCGAGATTTCTGCTGCCCCAAGTTCACATCCACAGCAAATCCCTGTATCAACCCAGGCTGGAAAAGGATTCCTCTGGGTTATTTCTACTTTCCTTTTTTTATTTATTTGTTCGTTTTGGTTGTTGGTTTGTTTTTTGGTTTGTTTGTTTTTTTTGTTTTTTTTTTTTTTACTTTCCTTTTATTTTTTCTTTCTTCAATGCCCCGTGCCCAGAATAATTTTGATAAAAATCAAGAAAAGGAGTATTCTCAGTCCTACCAAACCCTACTTATCCTGTTAACTATTTAGTGTAAAACAAAGCTGGTAATTTGGAGAGCTGCCCATGCTGTGGTGGGAAACATGAACTGATCAAGTGTGGAACTTTCTATAAACAAACAGAATTGATTTGTGAATGTAATTTGTGATTAGTAAATCCAAGCTTTTTCAGTGCACGACAAATAAAAAAGGCTTTGATGAGCCCAGAGCATCAGTAGCACGACTGAAAGGTGAAGTTAATTATCATAATTAAATGTTTGATGAAATTAATGTGACTCCAGCAGAATCCAGCTTTTCCCTGATCATTAAAGGAGCCTGTCCTATATTTCTGGAAGGGCTGCAGCAGACGTTTGTAAATACAAGGAGCTGCTTTGTTCTGAGAACAAACAGGAGAGGGAAAGGAGCTAAAGGGAGAGACCGGGGCAGTGTCAGCCCTTGGCAGGGGAACTCTGAGGGACTTTTCCCCTGTAAAATTTGTGACTCCATCTCTGAACCCAATGGACCTTTTAGACCATAGCTGGTGTTTTAGCCCTGGTTTGGGTTGCCAGCTGCATGAGAAATGTCTGTTAATAGCAATTTTATTTTATTTTATTTTATTTTATTTTATTTTATTTTATTTTATTTTATTTTATTTTATTTTATTTTATT
>VWZT01015222.1:58971-86484 GCA_013397055.1 Pachycephala philippinensis
TTTTTGGTGTCAAGGAGAAATGTGAATGAAAACTCACCGCTGTTCTGCATTTCAGTTTCTAACAGGCTTTTATGTGAACGAGCAAAGAGTGCCCCTTGTTTTCCATCTCTGTCATTATGGAACATTTATCTGGATCTTCCTGGTAACGTCTAGTGCTTTTGCTGCATAATTGCTGTCAAATTATGCCAGGCCAACATTAAATATTTGACTCCTTAATACTTTTTACTTTCAGCAGGGCTATCTCCCCGCTGCCTCGCACCCCCAGCTCACTTCGGAATTAACGGGAGAGAAAATGCAAAATCGTTCCACACAAAGATAATTATCATAAAAATCTTTCCTCCCAACCCCAGCCAAACACAGCAGACCCCTTATCACTGCAGGAATTTTGAGTAGGGCACTTGAACTCCTTTGAGATTCGAGTCTGGTAGATTAGCATGTAGATGCCACATAATTGTGTTCCCCTCGGTTTCTCTGAAAGCTATTAGGCACTGATTTATTTTTCTGCTGCATTCCTGCTTTGTCCTGAGTGTTACTGATGGAACTTCAGATTTAAGCACGGATCTGACACACAGACACAGAGAGCAGGCAGCAATTTCGGTGTGACTGGGGCTGTTCTTTTCTCCTCAGCCCCTTCTCCCTGTCACACACCGAGGCAGTGATCTCGCTGAAGGGCAGAATTTCCGTCTGTGATGCTTAAAGAAAGGGGAAAACTTTAATGAGAACTCGTTTTGAAGGGCAAAATCTGTATTTTTGGTACTTAGAGGAGGAAAAAAGGAACGTTTGAACGAAGCTGGAGTCTACAAAGTGGGTGTCTGATAGAGGCACCAAATCAATACCGGGTCCCAGCTCAGCCCTGAGCTCCGTGGTGATTTGGGTTTCGGTTTTGCAGGGGGCTGGGCTGGCCCTGAGCCTGCAGGTCAGCTCCTTCCCTGCAGGGTATTTACTGGGGAGTCTGCTCTGGGATCTGCTGGAGCTCGGAACTGGGAATGCCAGAGCAGGGGGAGTTGGATATGGATTGGTTATCACGGAATGTGTTGGGTTGGGAGGGCTAAGGATCATCTCATCCCACCCCTGCCACGGCATGGACACCTCCCACCATCCCAGGGTGCTCCAGGCCCCATCCAGCCTGGCCTTGGACACTGCCAGGGATCCAGGGGCAGCCACAGCTGCTCTCCACCAGATCAGTTTTTCCTCTCTGTAGCCTGCCTGAGCATCAAAACAGGATTTACAACCAGTGGCAACATGAATAACACGTGGCTCCAAGGCTTTGAATCGCATTTTTGTCAGCTCTCTAAGTCTCCTTTCAATACAAATTCCTTTTTCCAAGCCCAGATACTCTGAAGCACAGGAATTGTTTTTCCTATCCTCCATCTCTTCCACGTGAGGAAAACCTGCTGTGTTGGATGTCCTCTTGTATCGTGGGTGATTTGGGTGAGATCTGGTACAGGACAAGGAGAATTAGAAGCAAAATCTCTTCTCTAAAATATTCTTGAGGCAATTAATGTATCTCACCTGCTTCCCTGCTCTGTAAGATCACAGAAGGGACAAAAACGTGTCACTGTCATTGGTGAGAGCAGGCAGGGCCGTGCCAGGGCTGGGCTGTGGGAGGGGAGGGAGACACCCAGCTTCAGCCAGGTATGCAGGATATTATCCTCCACGGCTGCTTTTCCAAACCCAGAGAGGATTTCTGCTTCCTAGAGGAGAGTTTGGGTGAAATAAGCAGCAATTAACCACATAAATCTCAAACTGGAGCAGGAAGAATTCCACCTGGATTTGCGGAAGGAATTTTGTTGCGTTTTCTCTGAAGTCGAAAGAAGGGCAAAAGAAAAAAATCAGTTCTCTCCATTGCAAGTGTTTCCAGGTCTGGGGATTTGCCAGGTGGAGCTTGAGGGATGCTGGGAGTTTGGTAGGAGCTTGCTGAGAGGTGGAGGGACCTGGGGCTTCCCAGCCTGGAGGGTTTCAGTCGCTCCTGCACAAATTCCTTCCCGGTTAAGGCACTGCTGCACTGACAGGAGAGCAAAGAGGAGAAATATTGGCTCTGGGGTAGAGAAACACCTCACCAGAGCAGTTCCACATCTCCAGAGTTTGATGCTACACTTTTTTTTTCTTGTTTTTTTCTTCTTTTCACCCCTAAAAAGCAGTTTGGATTATTTTAATGGTGGGTGATGCAGAGTCTCTCCATACTGCTGTTATTGGTGTCCTGATTTCCAGGTTTCCCTCCCCAGGGACATAAAACACATGAGATACACTCTGGTCCTGTTCTGCAAAAATAGAGAGTTTCTCTGAGGAGCAGAGCACGGCCTGACCCACCTCATGCCGAGCTGCAGGCAGCAATTTCAGAGTGCATAAACTCCCAAAATGAGCTGAAATGAGAACAATTGGGTATTTTCTTCCCTTGGGTGTCCTTTTTTAGTCAAAATCCCTTTGCTGACCCCCTGGATTTTATTTCTTTTTGCACCCCTGCCCTGTGCAGCCCAGGAGATGCTCCTGCAGCCCTGTGGGTGCTGTGGGACACCCGTGGGTGCTGTGGGTGCTCTGGGAGCCCAGGGATGCCCAGCGAGGTTGTGCTGGCTGAGCTCTGGTGATACTTTCTTTTTCAGCTGGCTCTGACTTTTCCCATGTCGATACTTTCCGTGTAGGTGTGCAGGGTGTGCTCAGGGTTTCCTCTGCCCACATCGCTGCTGCTGCAGCCTCTGGGGCCTTGCCTTGCTCAATTTTAAATTTGGGTTTAAGCAGAGAAAGGGAGATGGGAGGTGAGTGGCGAGGTGGGAGCGTGGTGGTGGCACTGCCCGTGCTCCCACTCCTGCCACATTCAGAACAAAGTTAACCCTGATTTATACAAAACACCATTCAAGGCCTTAAAGCTCAGCCTAACTCTTTGCAGTTGTGCAAAATTTGGCGTAAACACGTGCAAGGGGGGACTCGAGAGCAAAGGTTTGCTCAGGGGTTGCAGATTTTGCCTCAAGAACGTGAGCATGGCCACATCCCACCCCAGCATCCCCTCAGATATCCCCACATCCCCTCCCAAAATCCATCCCAGAGCAGGGACGGATCAGCTCCATCCCAGCACCGCCTTTGGCTGCAGCTCTCGGGATGTTCCCACTCCTCCCTGGGAGCTGAGGCGCTCACCACGGGCTGTTCCTTCTGGGAGTGAAGTTATCAGAGAAAGAGAAGCACGCTGAGCACGGAGCAGAGCGTGGAGGAAGAGGGTAGGGGAGGACAGGGAAACACGGCTCCAGTGACTCAGAGGGGGCTGGAAAGCTTCTGTTCCAGGGTGGAGAAACCCAGAGCTATCCCGACTCCCTCGCAGAGCTTGTTCTCCTGGAAAATTTACAGCTCCGAGCTGATTGTTTGGCTTGGCACCACAGTCAGGATGCTGCCTTGTAAACTTAATAATAGCTGCCCTCTTTTTAATTTGTTTGACCTTGACTGCAGTAATTTATTATGTGCATTAGAACTTTTTCCTTTTTTTAAAAAAAAAGGGGGAAAAAAAGCAGAGAGCACAGCAACAAAGCCTTTGGCTCCCTGCTCTTCCTTCCATGGTGCTCTGGGCTGGGACTCCTCGGGCTGATGCAGCCCTGAGCTCCTGCTGTGGAAAATTCAGAGGAGAACATTAGACAGGCAATTTCTTAGAAAGAAGATTCTCCAGGTTTGTTCTGGGGCGGTTTGCTTTTCCCACTATCTGTGTTTATATGAGCCTGGCTTGTTCCTTTTCCCCTGGCAGCCCCTTTTGAGGAAACACTCGTTCATAATTTCAAACCCCCTCCTCGCAGACGAGCGCAGCGCTCCGGAACGAGCCCAGAATTTTGTGTGTCTCCCAATCCCTGTAGGTCTGTCCATCCCAGCAGAGGCCAAGACACAAAGCAAACAAGATCTCCTCTGCTTGTGTGATCTATTTTTTTTCTCTCTTAATGCTCAAAGTGAAAGCAGCTGCTTGGGCACAGCCTCCCGTGGGTCCTCTCCCCTCTCACTTGCAAACTCACTCTTCGTTTGTTGGTTTGCTGGACTGGGGGAGCTTTGCTCCTCTCTGCTCGGGTTCCTGGGGCAGGGCTGACCATGGGCTGCTGTGTGTGTTGCAGAGGAGCCCTCGTTCCGCTGCGAGGACTGCGATGAGCTCTTCCAGTCCAAGCTGGACCTGCGGCGCCACAAGAAGTACGGCTGCAGCGCCGTGGGGGCCCTGTACGAGAGCCTCAGCGACGAGATCAAGCAGGAAGGCCTCGGAGATGGACAGGTCTACGAGTGCAAGGACTGCGAGAGGATGTTCCCCAATAAATACAGGTACCCACAGAGCCTCCTCTGGCCTCCCCGCTCTGTCCTGGCCAAAGGGGGATGATGGGCAGCTCGGGAAGACTGAAGGGATCAACCTTTCCTTCCTCCATAGAGGTTTTTGCTTTTTCCATGGCATTCCAGAATGTTCTTCTTGGGATAAACCTTTCCTTCCTCCAAAGAAACCTTTCCTTTCTCCATAGAAACCTCTCCTTCCTCCGTTAGGAATGTTCCTTTTAGGATAAACCTTTCCTTCCTCCAAAGAAACCTTTCCTTTCTCCATAGAAACCTCTCCTTCCTCCGTTAGGAATGTTCCTTTTAGGATAAACCTTTCCTTTCCCCATAGAAACTTCTGCTTTCTCCATGGCATTTCTGTATGTTCTTTTGGGGATAAACCTTTCCTTTTTTCATAGACACCTTTCCTTCCTCTGTAGACACCTTTCCTTCCTCCGCAGGCTTTGGGAATGTTCTTTTTGGGGATAAACCTTTCCTTTCTCCATAGAAACTTTTGCTTTCTCCATAGCATTTCAGAATGTTCTTTTGGGGATAAACCTTTCCTTTTTTCATAGACACCTTTCCTTTTTTCATAGACACCTTTCCCTTTTTCATAGACACCTTTCCTTCCTCCACAGGCTTTGGAAATGTTCTTTTTTGGGATAAACCTTTCCTTTCTCCATAGAAATTTCTCCTTTCCCCACAAGGTTTAGGAATGTTCCCTCTGGGACCCTTTGGAGCTGTTGGGCAGTGTTTTATTTCACCTTGATTTCTCAGCCTGCTGCTTTTCATCATTCGTTGGCAGAAGCACCCAAGCGCTGTTGGTGGGAAGTTTAAGGGGCTGTTTTTTGAGAGACCTGGGTGGAATCTTTCCACCATTTGCTCCCCTGTGCTCTGGTTCTGAGGAAAAAAACACCAATATTAGTTCAGTCAAAATGAGCATGAAGTCTTCTTTTAAATTTAATTCTTGGATGTTTGAGATCCGTAGGTTTAAAGAGGTGTTGATGACCTAGGAACTCTTAACATGGTCACCAGCTCCTATTTGACCTGGCAGGAACAATTTAAAGTTTTTATTCCAATCAAATTTTTAATTTTCTTTGTGTCCACCAAATGTTCTTGTGACAGCAATGTGAAAAAGAAAAAAAAAGAAGATTGGATCTTCTCCAGCTCATTTTTTTATTTGCAACAATTACTCAGTTATTATTAGGATTATACAGCAACTCTAAACAAGAATTAAACTTCTCTTTAAAAGGGAAAAAGTTTTAACTCAGGTTTTAACTGAAAATCTGAATTTTTTAAGCAGAATGTGGTAGTAATGAAATGCAGCTTTAACGCAGAGATCTTTGAGCTCTCTAATTCATTGGCAAAGTGAGACTCGAACAGTTCAATATTAGGAGCCAGCTTTAAAAGTTGAGGGGTTGTTTTAATCACTTTAAGATTGTGTTTATTTGCATCCTAAGCCTTGATAAAAGCCTGTACAAAATTCTATAAAAGCAGAGTTTTCTGTGTTTACCGGAGGCTGAAGTTCTCACTTACTCATTTCTTTTGCCTTCTTGGGTGAAGAAACCCCGAGCACCACAAGATTTGTTATAAAACTGTGAGAACAGGCAATCCCCTGTCAGGCTCTGCCCCAGCAGAGCAAAAACCTCGAGGTTAAAGCCTGTGTAAAGCCTGTTTCACTTCAGTTTAACATTTAAAAACCTGCAGTGTCACTTTGAACTTAATTACAGTGATACTTTCAGCTCTTTGATCTGGGTGAGGAAGCGAGGAGAAAAAAAATCTATTTAAAAAAATTTTAGAATTCAAAATTTAATTTTAAAAATTTAAAATTAAAAAAAATATAGAGGAAGGTGAAGCCTACAGAGCATTCCCTGTATCTACATGGAAAAGAGCTTGGGAGCTGGAGAAGCTGGGATGGATCCTGGGATTCCTGTGTGGGACCCTCTCAGCCCAAAGTGGCTCTTTCCCGCTCACCTCGTGTCTCTGCACTGGCTGCTCTCCGTTAGAAATAAGAGCCTGGAATTTTCTTCATTTTTTTACCTGACAAAACAAAGAGAATTTCCTTCAAATGTTTTCAATATTATGGGTTTTAGTAAAAATTCCAATTTTTTTATCTGCTGGTGTCAGGAGCGCTCTCCTCTTTAGCTTCCAGCGCTCTCTAGTTTTTATATTAATTAGAAAACAACCTTTTGAAATGTATGTGTTGTATCCTATTTGTACCCTCTGTGTATTCCTGGCTCCCTAGGGGTCCGAACTGGCACTGTGGCCTTGGGTTTTTTGCCTTTTAGACCCAGTATTTTGGGATAACTAATATAAAGTTGATTTTTTTGACAAGGGAAAAAAGGGTCAGCAGCATCCCCGCTCAGCCTTTGACGCTGGTGGATTGGTTTGGGAGGGAATGTCCACATCTGTCTCTCTCCCATCAATCTGCCAAGTTTAAAGTCACTAATACACAAAATAAACCCGCTCAGAGTGCCTGGATGGTCTTAGAATTTTTCAAAGTTAATACAGATGAAATCAAGGGGGCCACTGGGGACCTCAAATTGAGCATTTAGCAGCTGACTAAATAAATAAATGTTTTGCTAATCCCAGTAGGAACTTGCCTCTAAACAGCATATTAGTTTGTCCATATTTGTTCCAAATAAACTCATAAATCACAGTTAACAGGAGCGTGTTTTTGGATGTGCATATGAAAGGTTTGTGTTACTTTGTGTGTGTAAAAAAATCTGGTCGTTTTAAGAGCACCATTGCTGGAGCTAAATGAATATTGCTGCTTTAAAACGAGTGGGTTGGCAGTTTATGAGGGGCATGCCCATGAATATGAATTATCTGGCTGGGAGCAGGGCTGGTGCTGAGGAGTTTTGGTGTTGAGTGGCCGAGGCTGACACAATTCCTGGGATCCTGACCCCCTCAGGCTCACTGGAAACACCCAGGGACTATCTTCCCTGTGGCATTTAATGAAGACTGGCAGGATAAAGTGCTCAGCTTTAATGTTTCTGTAAGAAACAGCTGTGCTTTAAAGTTCCATAGGAATAGTTTAATACCTGTGTGTAGGGATGTCAGGCAGGGGCAGATTCCATGTGAGCTGGTCTTTGCTGGAATTCACAGTACGAGGAGTGTTTGCAACTCCTGCTAAGCTACCCCAAAGGAAGCAGAGGACGCAGATTTCCTTCCCTTGTTTCTCAGGGCTGGCATGAGCCGTGCAGGATTTCTGGCTGAGAGGTGTAGGATTGCTGGCCTGAGACGTTCAGGATTCCTGCCCTGAGAAGTGCAGGATTCCTGGCCACAGAGGAGCAGGATTCCCAGCCTGAGATGTGCAGGATTTCTGGCCACAGAGGAGCAGGATTTCTGGCCACAGAGGAGCAGGATTTCTGGCCTGGGATGTGCAGGATTTCTGGCCTGGCATGTGCAGGATTCCTGGCCACAGAGGAGCAGGATTTCTGGCCTGGGATGTGCAGGATTCCTGGCCACAGAGGAGCAGGATTCCTGGCCTGGGATGTGCAGGATTTCTGGCCTGGGATGTGCAGGATTCCTGGCTGAGAGATGCAAGATTCCCAGCCTCAGAGATGCAGGATACCTAGCCTGAGATGTGCAGGATTCCTGGCCTCAGAGATGCAGGATTTAAGGGCTGAGAGGTGCAGAATCCCTGACCAGAGAGATGCAGGATTCCTGGCCTGAAACGCGCAAGAATTCCTGGCTGGAGAGATGCAGGATTCCTGGCTAAGAGAAGCAGGATTCCTGGCTAAGGGAAGCAGGATTCCTGGCATCAGATATACAGGATATAAGGGCTGAGATGTGCAGGATTCCTGGCCTGAGATGTTCTGGATTCCCAGCGTGAGAGNTTTGTGGCTTAGAGGTGCAGGATTCCCAGCCTGAAAGGAACAGGATTCCTGGCCTGTGATGTGCAGGATTCCTGGCGCCAGAGATACAATATTTAAGGTCTGAGAGGTGCAGGATTCAAGGGCTGAGAGGTGCAGGATTCCTGGCCTGAGAGGAGCAGGATTTAAGGGCTGAGATGTGCAGGATTCCCGGCTGAGATGTGCAGGATTCCTGGCCTGAGAGAAACAGGATTCCTGCCCTGAGATGTGCAGGATTCCCGGCTGAGAGGTGCAGGATTTCTGGCCAGAGAGATGCAGGATTCCCAGCATGAGAGATGCAGAATTTGTGGCTTAGAGGTGCAGGATTCCCAGCATGAGAGGAACAGGATTCCTGGCCTGAGATGTGCAGGATTCCTGGCCCCAGAGATACAATATTTAAGGTCTGAGAGGTGCAGGATTCCTGGCCAGGGAGGTGCAGGTTTCCCATGGCACAGGGCCCTGGAGCACCATGTGCCACCCCTGCCGTGGCCCTGTGCCAGCAGCCACTCGGGATTGCCATCATCCCCCCGCTCTGGGGGACGCTGCCAGTTGGCAGAAGGCGAAATTGCTGAGTGAAGTAATCAAAGATGTCTGACATTTAAAAGTGAAACGTGTTTGCACCTTATCATGTTTCTTCCCAACGCTGAGTCCCTGTGTTCTGGGAAGCCGTGGGCCCCGTGCCCGTGAAAATGGACACGTGAGAGTCTCCGCAGCAGCAGCAGCAAATCTCTGTTCTTACCCCAGAGGGATGCTACAGAAGTTTTGGTCACAAAGTGCCCATTTTTCCCCTCAGGAACCTGCAGCGTCAGGGCTGGGTAAAATAAACCTTTTCCCCCTTGAGAATGGACTCAGGCATTAATAAGAAATAGCATAAAACACTGCGTGATTTTGAGGCAGAACAGGGCATCTTCCACCTGTGAGATAAATACCAAAAACATCCAAATGGTGTTTGGGTGTCACTGCCCTTCTCAGAGCAGACGATGAGCTGCTCCCTTCCTGTTCTGAGGCACCAGGAGCTGGAAACCCCCCAGGCCCCACAGCTGGTTCTCTGTCCCCATCTCTGTCACCTCTCTGGGTCTCAGACCTGCCTGCTCTGGGTGGTCCAGAGCTCAGCCTGGCTCTCTCTTCCCCAGCCTGGAGCAGCACATGGTGATCCACACCGAGGAGAGGGAGTACAAGTGTGACCAGTGTCCCAAGGCTTTCAACTGGAAATCCAACCTGATTCGGCACCAAATGTCTCACGACAGTGGGAAACGGTTTGAATGTGAAAACTGTGTTAAGGTACAGTGAGGACATGGTCAGGGAGGGGGGCTTCACCTGGGGGAGGGCACTGAGACCTGGGGGTGCAGGACACAGTGTCCACGGGGGGCTTTATGTGGGAGAGGGCACTGGGACCTGGGAGAAGGGGTGATGGACACAATGTCCGTGGGGGGCTTCACCTGGAAGAGGACACTGGGATTTGGGGAGAGGGCTGCAGGTGACAGTGTCCATGGGGGGCTTCACCTGGGAGAGAGTGCTGGGATCTGGGGAAGGGATGCAGGAGAGTTTCCATAGGAGGCTTCACCCAGGAGAGGACACTGGGACCTGGGAAGGGCTGCAGGGGATGGGTGGCCCATGCTGGCCCAGAGCAGGGTGATAGAGGGAGAGGTGACCCTGCTGTGCCTGTCCCAGGGAGACGAGGTGTCCTTGCTGTCCTGGGCATCCCACTGGGGGTGTGGAGCCCTCTCCTGACCCACTCCCCTTTGGCCATTCCCAGCTGGCTGCCAAGGTGGTGGTGAGGGTTGTGCTGGGCAGATGTGGGTGAGCAAAGATGTTCAACCATGAGCATCACAAGNAGAGTTTCCATGGGAGGCTTCACCTGGGAGAGGACATTGGGACCTGGGGAAGGGATGCAGGACAGTTTCCATGGGAGGCTTCACCCAGGAGAGGACACTGGGACCTGGGAAGGGCTGCAGGGGATGGGTGGCCCATGCTGGCCCAGAGCAGGGTGATAGAGGGAGAGGTGACCCTGCTGTGCCTGTCCCAGGGAGACGAGGTGTCCTTGCTGTCCTGGGCATCCCACTGGGGGTGTGGAGCCCTCTCCTGACCCACTCCCCTTCGGCCATTCCCAGCTGGCTGCCAAGGTGGTGGTGAGGGTTGTGCTGGGCAGATGTGGGTGAGCAAAGATGTTCAACCATGAGCATCACAAGTTCACAGAGGTGCCACAGACCTGGCAAACCATGAGCACCTCACACTCACAGAGGTGCCACAGACCTCGCAAACCATGAGCACCTCACACTCAGGGAGGTGCCACAGACCTGGAAAACCATGAGCACCTCACACTCAGGGAGGTGCCACAGACCTGTTCAACCATGGGCACCACACACTCAGGGAGGTGCCACAGACCTCTCAAACCATGAGCACCTCACACTCAGGGAGGTGCCACAGACCTGGAAAACCATGAGCACCTCACACTCAGGGAGGTGCCACAGCCTGACAGGGCACCAACAGAACCTTCCATGACCTGTTCTCACCTGTCCACCCCACGCTCCTCAAGCCACAAGCAGCAGTGATAAAAACCTCACAAAACCGTGAAGTTTTTCCCGTGTAGGCTCTTCTCCTCCTGCTTTTCCCCCCCTCCTGAAGGTGTTTTTGCCCCACAGGTGTTTACGGACCCCAGCAACCTCCAGCGGCACATCCGCTCGCAGCACGTGGGGGCTCGAGCCCACGCCTGCCCCGACTGCGGCAAGACCTTCGCCACCTCCTCGGGCCTCAAGCAGCACAAGCACATCCACAGCACTGTCAAACCTTTCATATGTAAGTTGTCACGGCCATCACCAGCCCGGTGCTGGCTGTAATTGCAGGGATCCTGCAGGGGCCCCCCAGCCCTCCCATCCCCGGCTGCTGTAATTTTATAGCTCACAGCACAAGATGAATTTTTTTTTCCTTTCTTTTTTTTTTCCTTTTTTTTTTCTTTTTTTTTTTTTTTCCGCGTGCTCCCTGTTTTTTCAGTAAACATTCGTGGCAGTTTTTGACTTTCTTGACAAGTTAAAAGCTGAGTCTCTCAGCGGTCACAGCGATGCCATTTTCTCATATCTTTTCTTTCTCTCGTCTCTTTTTGCCTTAATCGTTTTTGAATGTTCCTGTTGGTGACATAAATAAATAGCTGGCACAGCCTGATCGAAATGTTTTACAGGGGTGCCTCAAATCCTGCAGCCTTTGCAAAGAACTTGGAATAATCAGAGATGAGAAGGTGTTTTTTTAAAAAGAAGGTTTTTTCTTCTTTATTTCCTGCGTGTTTCATCTCGATAATGCTGGGAGCCAAACAAACAGCAGATGAACTGTGTCCTCAGTGCTCTCCTTGGTGGGATATTTCCAGAAGGGCATTTTCCCTGGAGAGCCACCCATCTCACTCCCTGTCATTCCCAGGGCTGTATATTTTTTTAATTGACACAGCACCCCCCGGTTTGGATAACTGTGCAGGGAGGTGGATGGTGTCACAACAAAGCTCCAGGAACTTTCGGGATCGCTTCCTGACACTTCAGAACACGTCATTCAGGCACGGGCCGGGATCTGGGTTTGATTCCAGGCTTTGATGTTAGGGCAGGGAAGCCACTGAACCCACTCCTGCCTTTTTTCCCCTGTTGGTGTAATGGGAACAGCATGCAGGAATATCCTGGGAGACTCATTTCATTCATGTCCCGGGATAATCAGTGCCCTGAGATGACCAGCTGGGTGTCAGCAGAGGAAGAAGAAACGCTCCTCTCGCTCATTTTGCTGCAATCTTTCACTGGGCACATGAAAGGGATAATTTGACTCTCAGGATTGCTGCGGGGAGATGAGGGATTTCTCCTCATAATCTGCTCACTCTCACCTCATCAGAATTAGGGAGCTGTCAGCCCAAATCAGCGTGGGGAACAGCTGCAGAGGGACCCTGCCTGGTCACACGTGTCAGGTTGTTTTGTCCATCAATGTGGAATCCATTAACAACTTCAAATCCATGAGGCAGGATTCACCAGGAAGGGTTTTTATCCTGGTTCAATGGAAGAAAAGGGTCTGTGTGTGTGTGTGTGTTTAATTTTTTACAATACTATATTGGGCTTTCAAAAGACCCCAAACCTGGGACTTTGTAACTACAGAAATCAGAAGGGCAAGAGAGGACATTCCACGTGGAATTACTAAATCATTGAATTTGACAGCAATTTTCCAGTTATCCTTATTTTGGAAGGATGATGGGAGCTCTCACAGCTGTAGCACTTCTCTTTAGGGAATTTTATGCAGTATTTATATATCTAGCAACAATTCCTGGGGTGAAAAATGGAAGAATCCTGGAATCATGGAATTGGTTCAGTTGGAAAAGCCCTCTGAGATCATCAAGTCCAACCCTTAACTCAGCACCTCTGTGTTCACCACTAAACCTTGTCCCCAAGTGCCACATCCACATGTTTTTTTAACAATTCCAAGGATGGTGGCTCCTGATTCCCTTGGAAAAAAACCCAGAGATTGTTGTATTTAAGAGATTGTAACGGAAATAAAATTCAGTAGTGCTGAATTTTCACGGAAAATAAATTCAGTAGTGCTGAAGTTTTATGGAAAATAAATTCAGTAGTGCTTCGTTTAAGGACTCTGAATATTGTTTAAGAAATGGGTTTAAGAAAACACTTTAAAATGAAGTAAAAAAGCCAAATAAACCCTTTCTTTGCAAGTTCTAAGGGAGCTGAAATAATACTTACAACAGCCATAAAACTCTGTGTGTGCACTAAGAGCAGTTCAGGAGACCTGACCTGAGATTTTAAAGTGTGATTGCCAAAAATTAGAGTTGGTTCAAACATTGAAACTCCTGTGATGACTTTCTTGTTCTGTTTGTGCTTCCCCTGCAGCTCTGGGCTGCATCAGGGCCCAACAATGAAACACTCTGGGGACAGACAGTGCAGCCTAAATTTCTGCTGCAATCAGAAATCAGACCCTTCAGTGACAGTCCTTTGGATTTTGGGGTGTCCGTCTGAACTAAAACGTCAAATTCATTAAATTTTACATGTTTCTGCTTTGAATTTCAGTTAGAATTTATTATATTATTGTATTTTCAGAGCTGCTAGTGAAGCACTCGCCTGCCAGTCATTTGATATTCAAGCACTGAAGTAAATCCTAAAGATTTAGGAAAGATTTAGGAGAAAATACAGGGAAAATCACGCTCACATGCACCCATCAGTGAAGCAGGGAGGAAGGAAGGAGCACTGAACTTGGATTCGTGTCCTTGCCTGTCCAACCCCAAACAATGTCCTTCCCCTGCTTTGTCTCAGTTTCCCTGCTCACAAAAGGGTGATAACAGCAGTTCCCCGGGGGAAGGAGTGTGTTAATTCACCACCACATTTATTCCCATGTTGAAAGAGGCACCAGATAATAAAAAGTCACAGCGTTTTGATGTGTAGAAGAGTTCGGGGTGGGATTTCTGTCTCACTTTGCCCTGTTCCTTCCACAGCAGCAAAATCTGGAGGTGAGAGGGGTCATAAAAATCCATGTTTTGAAAGCTTGGTATTTACAGGTCGTTAAAGAAAACGCTGATGTGGCTTCACTTAGCAGGGCAGGGGTGTTGGACTGATTTAATGGATTTAAAAAAGAGATCCCAGCCCTGGCAGAACCCAGGCCTGGCTGGCAGGGAATTTATAGAGCAGCCCCCTGGAGGGGTTCTGCACCACTGAGGGCATTCAGGAAGGGCAGGATTGATTAAACGAGGCAGAGTTCTCCCTCCAGCCCTCAGTGCTTCCTGCCATGCCAGGACTAATGGGAAGCAGATGAGCTGGGATAAAGAGATGTTATCATGGAAATGTATGATCAGGGCAGTGAAGCTGTGAGGGGACTGGAACATCTTCCCCATGGATCTGGGCTGAGAGAGTTGGGGCTGCTCATCCTGGAGAGGAGAAGGTTGTGTGGAGATCTCACAGCACCTCCCAGGATCTGAAGGGGCTACAGGGAAGCTGGAGAGGGACTTTGGAGTGACGGGACAAAGGGGGAATGCATTCAAACTAAAAGAGGGGCAGTTTAGGTTGGATATACAGAAGAAATTGTTCCCTGTGAGGGTGAGGAGGGCCTGGCACAGGGTGTCCAGAGAAGCTGTGGCTGCCCCTGGATCCCTGGAAGAGTCCAAGGACAGCTGGACGGGGCTTAGAACAACCTGAGATAGTGGAAGGTGTCCCTGCCCATGGCAGGGGTGGGATGAGATGGGCTTTATGTCCCTCCCAACCAAACCATTCTGTGACTCCATGATCATCTTCCCTGAAAATTCCCCAAAACTTTGAGAAGAGGTCGCACATCCCCTCAGATTTGCATGGAGCGGCTTCTTGAGAGATTCTCCAGGATGGGCTTCATCCAAAGGGAAAAGCGGTGATGTTCCACTGCTCCCCTGCTTCTTGCTCTGGGGAAGGGAGATCCCAGGGACGGCACGGACAGGATGGGGCAGGGAGGAGGGGGGTGGCTGGTGAATCCCGTGGCGAACCCCTGCCGCTTTCCTGTTAATTTCATATCGCTTTTGTTGTTGGTTCCTGTTGACGCTTTAGGTGAGGTCTGTCACAAATCCTACACGCAGTTCTCCAACCTGTGCCGCCACAAGCGGATGCACGCGGACTGCCGCACCCAGATCAAGTGCAAGGACTGCGGGCAGATGTTCAGCACTACCTCCTCCCTCAACAAGCACCGGCGCTTCTGCGAGGGCAAGAACCATTACAGCCCCGCCGGCATCTTCGCCCCCGGCCTCCCCCTCACGCCCACCTCCATGATGGACAAATCCAAGCCCTCTCCCAACCTCAACCACGCCAGCCTGGGCTTTAACGAGTATTTCCCATCCCGCCCGCACCCGGGCGGGCTCCCGTTCTCGCCGGCGCCCCCGGCCTTCCCCGCCCTCACGCCGGGATTCCCGGGGATTTTTCCGCCCTCTCTGTACCCCAGGCCCCCCTTGTTACCACCCACGCAACTGCTCAAAAGTCCCCTCAACCACACTCCGGACGCGAAGCTCCCCAGCCCCCTCGGGAACCCGGCACTGCCGCTGATCTCCGCAGTGAGCAACAGCAACCAGGCCCCTTCCGGGGAGGAGAAATGTGAAAGCAGCCTGGAAAACTCCTACCTGGAGAAGCTAAAAGCCAGGAACAGTGACATGTCCGATGGCAGTGACTTTGAGGATGTCAATACGACCACGGGCACGGATCTGGACACCACGACTGGCACCGGCTCTGACCTGGACAGCGACGCGGAGAGCGACAGGGACAAAACGAAAGACAAGAGCAAACAAATGGAGACCAAGCCAGATTTCGTCAGCAGCTCGGTGTCTGCGAGTTCCACCAACACCACGAGCGAGATCCCTCTCTTCTATTCTCAGCATTCCTTCTTTCCTCCCCCCGAGGAGCACCTGCTGCCCACCACGGGGGCGGCCAATGACTCGATTAAAGCTATCGCCTCCATCGCAGAGAAGTATTTTGGGCCTGGCTTTATGGGGATGCAGGAGAAAAAGATGGGTTCGCTCCCATATCATTCCATGTTCCCCTTCCAGTTCCTCCCCAATTTCCCCCACTCCCTCTACCCTTTCACGGAGCGGACCCTCAATCACAACTTGCTGGTCAAGGCAGAACCAAAGTCACCCAGGGACCTCCACAAAGTCGGCGGCACCAGCTCGGAGTCCCCCTTCGATCTCACCACGAAGCCAAAAGAGATTAAGCCAATCCTGCCGCCCCCCAAGGTCCTCCCAGCCCCATCCTCAGGGGAGGAGCAGCCACTGGACCTGAGCATTGGCAATCGCATCCGAGCCAGCCAGAACGGAGGGAGAGAGCCACGGAAAAACCACATTTATGGGGAGAGGAAGCTGATGGCAAGTGAGGTCTTACCTAAGATTTCCCAGTCCCAGCTGCCTCAGCAGCCCTCCCTGCACTACGCTAAGCCATCGCCCTTTTTCATGGACCCCATCTACAGGTATTAACATACCCTGCCTTAAGCCTTTCCCTAACCAGCTCCTTTTCCAGCTGACACCACGCCCTGAGGCAGGGGAGGATGCAGGTTGGTTGGGGAGAGCAGTGAACATCTCCTGTAGTTGTTTGTCCTTCTCAACACCTTGAATCTCCTGAATGGAAAGGGCTGAGTAATTGCGAGGAGCCCTGGTAATCGATGTGTGAGGAGCACATCCTTATTTTGATAAAGAAGAAGCTTGACCTATTTCAGGACTCTCCCACGAGCCATCGCTAAGATGGCACTTCTGCTGGGGAAATTCCAGAGGTTTGATTCGATAAGAATGCAGAGTTCAGATGCCTTGGAGCCCTGGGCTCTCATGGCTTGGGAATGAGTCAGGAGCCCTGGGAGCCTGGAAATGCAGCTCTCCCACTGACTGACTGGAGGGCCTTTTGTGAGCCATTTCACCTTTCTTCCTCCCTCCATCCCTCCCTCCCTTTCCCTTTCTAATGCCTTTCCTTGGAGTTTTTCCATTTGGAGGAGCTGCTGCTGCAGACCCAACCTGCCGGAACGTGTTACTCTTGGAGTAACAAGTGCTGGGTAAACACATGGTAGCGTGTTACTACCCAGATCCCTCCCAGATACATTTCTCACAGATTTATCTTTCTTGGGAGATAACGAGGCCTTTCTGGTGTCACTTGAACAGATGGTTCTGAGGAGGGCCTGATGTGTTACGTCAGAGTGAGCTGAACGTGGAAGGCGTGTGTAGAGCAGGCTGGGTGAAGTTATCCAAACGTGTGCTTGACTTCCAGAAGGAATCAGTTCAGGAGGAGGCGAAAAGGGAAGAGCTGGGCGTTTTGCTGCTTGAGAGATTTTTATAAAACCTGTTTCCAAAGGAAAATGATTAAAACTTTGTGGTGAGGGTGACAGTAAATCCGTGTGTTACCCATCCGAGCATTGCCTTTGGATGAGGTGGATGAGGCTTGTTTGGTTTTAGCAAAGTCCAGGGAAAAGACACATCCTGAACTAGTTTGATTTAGAAAGCAACACCTCTAAATTCACCATTACCATGTCTAAATGCTCCACAGCATCCACTTGGATACGTGTGCTTGGCCTGGAGGGATTCAGTTTGTGGAGGCGAACGGTTTGTCCCTGCATTCCTCGTGCTGGATGCGTGGTGATCCTCGCTGTGCCCAGCCTGCTGGAAGGCTGATGGTTGTTCCCCTGCAGGATCTGCCGTGTCCCTGGCACTGGAAAGCCTCAGAGCCACCACGGTGTGACGGTGTCAGCGTGGGATGGGCGCTCAGAGGGCTGCGAGCTCCACGACAGCGCCGATGTCACCGCCGGCCGCTGTCGCAGGGCTGATAACTGTGGGAAAAAGTGATGTCAGTGTCTGGTCAGGCCAAGGAGCTGTCGGCTGGGATGAGGATTAGCAAGACCTCAGTGCTGGCCATGAGACGATCATCTCTTGCTCTGCCAGCTCGGGGGGGTGATGTGCCCACACCGTGCCACCCGGGTTGGGGACGTGCTGTGCCCTGCCTGGCACCCACCATGGCCATCTCCTCCTGGAGAAATCAGGCATGGTGTGAGCAGTGTTCCTAAAAAGTACTCCTGGAGGGGAAAAAAGAAAAAAAAAATCAATAAATGGGCTAGAAAAGCAGAAGAATCCATGTAGGGTCCTGCCACCTCTGGGCACTCTTGGTGGGAATGCTGAAATAACTTGGGAAAGCCGCTGCCAATTAAAACAGCAGCCTCGGGAAAACCGTAAAGGCCCAGAAGACAGATGGAAGTGAAGGATGGGGGCATCGTTTGTTGCATTCCATGGGATGCACATAGTTTTAGTCGTGTGTTAAAATAGAAAGTCAGCGGTGGCGTTGCTTGCGAATCAGACTTCTGATGTAATGAGCGAAACAGCCCGGCTTCCAAGTCCCAGCTTGAAAAATATGGAAATATTTTGTTTCTAAACTTCCCTTTATCAGACTCTCTCACATCATTTGGCTCCTTCTTTTTTTTTTTTCTCCCAAAGGCCACTTAAATCCTTGACATTTTCTCCTGGTGATATAATTTAATGCAGCCAGACAGCCTGAAATGGGGGCAGTTTTTAGCTCGGCCTGTGGGGGTGACGTTCTCAGGCACTGGGCTGAAACGATCGGCTTAATCCTCGGGGCGCTGCGGAATCCGGCTCTGACGGGGGCGTTCGGACCTCGTGTTCCCGTTCCCGGCGCTGGGACACGGCAGAGCCAGGGAAATGCTGTCATTTCACCAGATTTTACGCGTGTGGAGCAGGCAGGGCTCTCCCCACACGGCTCTGCTGGGATCAGGGATGTTCCCTTGGGCGTTTCAGCGCCTCACGGAGAGCAAAGCTGCGCTGGTCAAGGGGGCTCAGGGAGCAGCTTTTTATTTATTCTTTGGTTTTTCTGGCATCTCAGCCCCATAAAAGCACGTACCTTCCAAAGCCCCCTAATTCTGACTGCGTTTCCAATCTAGCTCTTCTCTTTCCCTCTCCCCAAGAAGAATTAAATGCAGATTAAGCACAGTTCGCTGACTGCACTCGGCAGGGCTCTTCTTTAAACTCTTTGGTAATTTGATCCACACACCAATCAGCTGAAATGCAGCTAAAATAATTTGCTCTCAATTTATGCTGGACTAATGTAGTTAAAATCACTCTTACTCTTGGATTTCTGCTGGTTTAGCTGGACGGACTCGGTTCCAGCCATTTAAAGATGCAGCTGTGTTTGTTGGAGTTACTTCCACAACACTTTTTTCCCTCGGAGAACATCTCAGTTTTTCTTTTTGGTGATTCCACACCTCGGTTTCCCTGCAAGTAGAATATTTTGTGGAAGCAAAGCCAATATTTTCAAAAATAGGAGCCTCACTTTAGGGTCATTTCTGCATCTCGGGTGCTTAAACATGAAATATTTGAATGGGCTGAGGTGATATCAGAAGAACTTGGGTTTCCGAGCCGCTTTAGAATTCTCCCACCAGTCCCTCCCTTTTTCAGTCGTTGTCCACATGGGCTTGCCAAGGAAACTCAATGCAAATTATGTCTCAGCTGCGAGGGAGGAAACAAATATGAAACACCTAATGATTTCAGCACGCTTGGGGCTGCAAAGTCTGGCCCAGTGTTAACTCTTCAGATAAATACAAGCTCTCAAAGACATTTTTCCATGCAGGGGCTGCCTGCTGTGGACTCTGGGGCTTCTCCTGCTCAGACACTTTTGCTCTAAACACAGGGTTTTCCATGACATTTCACAACAGCAGAGGCTTATAAACCACTGCAGCAGAGCAGGAGCAAAATGTTTTCTTAGTCAAAAATACTGCCTGAAGGAGGGGATTCGTGGTCATGTTGTTTCCAGCACTTTCTGTGGGGTAATTGTGCATCAGAATTTGTAGCGTCCAGGAGAAGGGGGAGGAAGGCATTGGTGTGAGTGGGAGAACAGCCCTGTGTGTGATTGCAGCACGGGGTGGCTGTGTGGGGCTGCACACAGGTATGTAACCCTCTGTGAGGTATGTAACCCTCTGTGTTGTTGTCCAGCAGGGTGGAGAAGCGGAAGGTGACAGACCCCGTGGGTGCCCTCAAGGAGAAGTACCTGCGACCCTCGCCGCTGCTTTTTCACCCCCAGGTAACAGCAGTGACATTGTAGTGCCGTGCTGATGGGATGCTGAGGTGGAGCTGGTTCACACTGGGATCACTGGGATCACTGGGATCAGACCCTTCCTCATCCAAGGGACTTACTGGAAACTCCAGTTTTTCACCAGTTCCTTCCAGACACTTTTAATTCACAGTTTGAGGATGATGGCAGTTGTGCCTTGCTGTTTCTTTTGCATTGCCAGGAAAACAGGGATGAGGTCTGGGCAGCTCATAGGATGTGCCAAACCCCCCTTTTACAGAATACCTGCATGTTTTTTCCTCTGGAAACACCTGGAGGTGTTATTTAGAGTGGTCCAAACTAGAGAAGGGCTGCCCAGCCCCCAGACAGCAGCATTTCTACCTGCCTGAAGCTCCTTTCCATCACCAGGAGTGTGTGGAAGTGGGTTCAGCCGTGCTGCTCCCAAGGCGTCTGGCAGTGCCCAGCTATCCCCATCCCTCCTGCTGTGCCCAGGCTGGGATCCCAGCTCCATGGTCCTCATTGTGCTCTCCTTTATATTCACAGGCATTGTTCTGCCCTGATAATGTTTCCCACCTTAGATAAATAACTCGCAGGTTTGTGAAAGCTGGATCCTGGTTGCTTTCACAGCTAAACTTAGTTCCCTCATTGTTTCGCACCAGCCTCAGAGTTTGGTTAATAACTTCCCCCGATTTTTCCTTCATCCAGGCTGGATAATGGTGACAGGCTGGCCAGGAACATCCTGTGTTTGTGTGAGTTAGAATAGTGGGGATATCTGCCTGTAAAGAATCTGATAGCAGGGAGGAGCCAGCGTGGCAAAGCAACCCAAGGAGACGATGAGAAACGTTCAGACCCCGAGCAGGAGCAAGCTCTGGGTGGAAGGTTGTTAACATTGTTCCCGAAATCCTGACCACGTCCTCTTCCCATGGCAGTGAAAAGATCTGGAAGGTCTGGTTATCTCTAACAGCTTATCACGCAGAATAGCCTCAAATTTACAATCACTGCAGCCCAAAGCTTCCTGATAACTGATTTTTAATGAGGCGGGAGCCGTGCTCAGATCACTCGATCTGGAGAGGCGCCGTTCCCATGCTGCAGCCAGTCAGGTGCTCCAGACACAGCAAAGGAACACGGGGTGTTTGTTCCAGAATATGGGAGATTTATGCCACCAGATCCCCTCCAGTATTATCACAGAATCACAGAATATCCTGAGCTGGAAGGATCATCCAATCCAACCTGTGCCCTGCACAGGACACCCCAACAATCCCACCCTGTGTCTGAGAGCTCTGGCAGCCTTGGGGCCGTGACCATTCCCTGGATCCAGCATTCCTAAAAATTCTGGATCCTGGATCTTTTCCTAAGAAATCACATTTTCAGGGTTCCTGCTTCTGCTTTCTTCATTAGGACCAACGTTCCTGTGCCTGGTCAATCAGAGTCACGTTCTGCCTGGGCTTGTCTCACTCTAAACACGAGTCTGGTCTCAGCCTTTTCCTCTGTGACTAATCCCCAGCTCTCTTGGGTTGCCCTCGCCGGGATGTGATGAAGCCAGAAGATGTGATAAAAGCATTCAGGAGATGTTTCCTCTCCCAAAATGAATTTCAGGCAGCTCTTATTTCTTAGCCAGTCGTTGGCAGAAGTTCCTGTGCTCTCTGGGAGTTTTCCTGCATTGTCTATTCCAAATGAAACTCTGGACAACATAAATAACCGGTGTAACTTTTTGATAACTTAATGGAAAGCCTTTCCTCACCTGTTAAGTTTCCTTTCTTCCCCCTTTCTGTTTTATTATAACCAGGCAGTTGTTCCCTAAATAGCAAAGTGCCTTTGCCACTGGAGAGGCCGTGGCCAGTGTTTAGAATTTTAAAACCAGCCTACGGCTCTCAAGCCAGCAAATATCTCTGACTAAGTGCCTAAAGAACAGGGAACAACAAAGGAGAGCTCCAGGTACCTCGGCGAAGGGCTGAGAGCACGGCTCTGAAAGGTCCGGAGAGCTTTTTAACGTGATGGTTTTGTTGCATGACTGGCAGCTGGGGCAGAGCTGGTGCTGTAAATGATCAAGTAACCTTTTCAAGCGGCTGGTGCTAAGTATTACTTACTATTTATCATGGGCTGGGAGCCTCCAGCTAAGGGGCTGTGGATCTATTATCGGGAAATGGGGGTTACTACTCCTCTTTTTTACAGCTTATGAATGGTTGTCAGCCCTCCATAATGTCTTCGGGGGTGATTAAGACAACTTTTTTTCATAGCCGTATATTTTTAAACAATATCTTGGCTCTCTTCCCCCTCTGCCCCCCCCATTCCTTCTAAAGCCCAGTTTAATAAAGTGTAAACGTGCAAAAGGTCAGCCCTTCCTGTACAATCGAGCATCTCGGGGTGATGTATGGCTTCCTCCTGCCTTCCGCTCCTCGCTGCCGCCCCGGCTGCCTCCGCAGCTCCCGCCTGGCCCGGTGATGTCAGCACAGCCAGGAGGCAGCTTTATTGCTGCCTTGTTTGCTTTATCCCTCCTTTCTGCCCCTGCTATCTCCAAAGTGCTCTCAGGAGTGCACGGAGCTGGATGTCGGAGATGTCGGCGTCGTTCTCCGAGCTGTGCTGCTCTCTTGGACTTGGATTTCCTGTGGCGCTGTAATGAAAGTAAAAGTGCTGTTCTTTAGGTGGGATTTTTATGCAGATCCATTTTTTTTTCCTTTTTTTTTGCACATAGTCCAGCTTCATTCTTTCCTTTTTTTGCTTTCCCCTTCTGCTGTATCTCCAGGTTTTTCCCTTTCTCCCTTTTTCTGGTATGGTGTTTGACCTCGTGTCTGTGAGAACGTGGCCGAGTCATACAAACTAAATCTGATAAAGCATCCAGGGATGTTCTGCCTGGTGTCCCATCTCCAGGCCTGCCAGCTGCTCCCATCCCAATGTTGGTGTGGCTCCTCCTGACCGTAACTCACCCAACCACTGTTCACATCCAGGGCTTTGGCTGGAGCTCACTTTCACCCCAGGAAGCTCAGCCATCTCCCACCCATCCTTCCATGACCTTTAGTAGCTGCTGAACCTCTCCTACCCATAATTAAAGGGTTGGCCTCTTCACCAGGCAAGCTCCCTGTGGAGCCACTCCATCCTGAGCCTTATCCCAACTCCTCCTCTTCCCAGCTGTTCCCTCTTCACCCCTTCAGCCTCAGCTTCTCCTCAGCTCCCTGAGCAGCCATCACACATCCCTTACACCCCACTTTGGTCAGGATTCTTCTGCTTTGGGCCCAAAACGTCTCTGTTCCCCCTCTCCTGGGGTTGTGTCCCTGTCTGCCCACCCACAGCTCGCTGCCCTGTCCCTCCGAGCCCCCAGGATGCTGTAGGAGCCATCAGACCTCCCTGCTTCCCAGGACTTTGGTTTGAGCTTGGGTACTGAGTTCTGCCTCAGGCATCTGACCATGGTGTTTAGTTTCAGTGTTATCCTGGGAAAAATGGATGTCTGAGGTGTATTCTGAGGTAATTTTTGACCCGAAGTGCTGAAAGTGAGCACACACACACTGCAGAAAGTGAAAAAGTGCAAATTTCTGGGACCTCAATGCCTGGCTTTGCCAGCTGTGCCTTTCCTGCTTTCTCCAGGACCAAGACACCATTCCTGCCTTTCCTGGCTGGATTCCGTGGCTCCACTTCCCACTGTGCCTCCAACTTCCAAGAGAGCGAACACCAGCAGGAGCCTTTGCCCAACCAAAACTGGCATTTCACGCATCAGACCCTGCCCTTGGCAGGGATTTTACCGACGGGATCTCTCTCCTTGTCCTTGCAGATGTCGGCCATCGAGACGATGACAGAGAAACTGGAGAGCTTTGCAGCCATGAAGGCCGACTCTGGCTCGTCCCTGCAGCCCCTTCCCCACCACCCCTTCAACTTCCGATCGCCGCCGCCCACGCTCTCCGACCCCATCCTGCGCAAGGGCAAGGAGCGCTACACCTGCAGGTGAGCCGGGCGTCCCACGGCATCCTCAGGGGCGTGGAAACACCCCGGGATGTGGGAACACCCTTGGATGTGCCACCCCAGGGTGTGGAAACACCCCGGGATGTGCCACCCCAGCTGGGAGCTGCACTGGGCACCAGCTCGGAGCGGGGCAGCTCCACGCCGACGTCTCCGCCGGGAGGGAAAACAAGGGACGGAGGAATTAGAGCAGAGCTGGGATGACTAATTCCCTCTGAAATAGCTTGTTTTGTCTGGTAGGAAATCAGCATCTTCTGTTTGCTTTGTAATTTTTAATAACCTTGGGAGCGGATCTGGAGATTCTCAAGCAAACCTAACTCCCCAGGCCAAGTCTCTGGTGTTCCCAGTGCCAGTCCCGGCTGTATCCAACCTCAGCTATGGAAAAATGATTGAATTTTAAAAAATGGCATGCAGGAAACTACTTTTTCAAGCACATTTGTCTCCACAGAAGTCCTCACGTACTCATCCAGCTCCAAACTGGAGCAGATATGGGGTGTTTAATAATAAACCTCTGTCTGCTGTCGCAGTTTTACCTCGAGGTTCTCCTGGTGGCTCCTCCTCAGGGGATTTTTTTGGTGCAGAAAGTGGGTACAAACCTTGGTTGGTGTGTCTCTTACGTTCAACTTTGCCACAAAAGCTGCAGGCTCGGATTTCAGTCGAGTATTTAGAAATCTGAGGTTTCTACTTACAAAAGGGACTAAACTTAAATTTTAACTCACTCACAAGTTACCATTTGGATTTCCATTGCTGGGGAACACTCACGTTAACTGTTCATCTTCTGGACAGCTGAAGGTCCCTGAAATTAAGAAAGTCTGTCATAGCTTCCTCCTATGTTTCATAGTCACAGAGTGCAGCCCCTCATCCTTGGCATTTTATTTCCCAGTTAGTGTTTTTATTTATGCCTTTTTGATTTTACTGTGAACAGGATTTCTTGTAGAACAGAGTTCCTTCCTTTATTAATTTCCTATGGCTGCATTTCCTTGCTCTAAGCAGCCTGTCAGCCTCCTAACCCACAGCACGGTGCTGCAGCCTTTATCCAGAGGAAAATTCTGTGAATTCCAAGGATGAAAGAGCAGATTGTGTACGATGAGCACATCAACAGGGCTATAAAGGAGATGCAGAAACATCTCAAGTGCCCATCTGACCAGGCAGTGATTAAACCCTCTGTACCCTGATGCAGGAATGCTGTAGTTAAACCATGTCCTCAAGTGCCGTGTCCACACTTGTTCTGAACACTTCCAGGGATAGTGATTCCACCACCTCCCTGGGCACCCCATTCCAACGTCTGACAAGCCTTTATGTGAAAAAAATGCCCAAATATCCAATCTAAACCTCCTCTGGTGCAGCTTGAGGCCGTTTCCTATAGTCCTGTCCCTCATTCCCTGGAGCAGAGCCTGACCCCACCTGGCTGCACCCTCCTGTCAGGGAGTTGTAGGAGTGAGAAGGTTCTTTCTGAGTTCCCTTTTCGCCAGGATGAGCCCTCCCAGCTGCCTCAGCTGCTCCTGGTGCTCTGCTGTCAGCACCACCCTGGAACCCTGGGGTGGGAGATTTGTCCTCCCCATTGCCCCCCCTCGGCTGCGAGCGCATGAAGGGATTTTGGGAGCGGTGTCAGGATGTACTGAGGCATCCCTGGGCTCTCCTGACACTTTCCTTTGGCTTTCCCTGTCCAGGTACTGTGGCAAGATCTTCCCACGCTCAGCCAACCTGACGAGGCATCTGCGGACACACACTGGAGAGCAGCCTTACAGGTGATGCTGTCCCCCGTAAAAAACCCTTTCCCAAACACTCCTCACTCACCACTCCGGTATTTTTCACCCCCCTCCTCCCCATAAAGCTGTGCCAGCAGAATACCACAGGCCTGGAGCATTACACAGAGTGATTCATAGGGTTGTATATTATGTGTACCAGCCAAAAATAATCAGGCTTGGCAGCTCGAGGATAGACACTTAACTTATATTTAGATGTATGCTGGCAAATGAGGGCTCTGATTTGCAGTGTTGTTTCACACTCACGTTAACCATTCATCTCAAGGACAGCTGAAGGTGCTGAATGGCTCTGAAATTCGGGCTGGTTTGAAGGGCTTGCCAGGACCTTCACTGCTGGGGCTAGCTGGGTTGATTTTTTTTCCTGTTCTTAATGCACATCAGAGGTGCCTGGAGTAGGGGATCAAGAAAACAAAGGCAAGGAAAACCCTGTCGGTTTACCTGCCTTAAAACTGAGTTTTGGTAGTGTCTGAGCTTAAATCAGGGAGTTTAAGGGGGATTCACACAGTCTCACGTGTTTGTGAGTGCTCCAGGTGGAAGGCTGAGCTATTTTCTATTAGCTGCAGACAAGGTGATGTGATTTTGATGCTTCAGTGTGCACAGGTACAATGTCCCAGCCCAGTGGGTTCTGTGGCTCCTGTCCAAGTCAGGGTTTAAATCTGAATAAAACTCATGAGAAAATGCACGTGATATGTGTGCCTAGGTATATAAATAACTATTTCTCATGGAAATCTTTCCCCCCAGCATTTTCTCCCAGTGCGTTACAAACAGTTTTAAAACGCTTGGGCAAAAAATGCCCTTTTTTTTTGTTAGAATGAGGTCCAGAAATGAGCAAAGCTGAAGGAATGATGAATCGAGAGCTCGCTGCAAATCAAGCATTGTTTGCCATGATGTGAGGCAGTGTTTTGCAGCCTGTCAAACAATGGTAACAATTCCGTTTCATTTTGGGTAGCTGACATCGCAGCGTTTCATGCACAGCCATAAGTTCACAACAAAGCAAATGGAGCAGTTATTAAATAAAGAGAAACATAAATTTATGAGCAGCAAAAGGCCGTGTGGTCAAATACATCACATTTTTATGCTCAGTTTAACCTAAGAATTGACTCTCCCACATTGTAATCCCTGCTACACTGAGAATCACATTTATTTTCCATCCAGAATTTTTAGTGTAGACATTAGGTAAATTAAAAATACACCAGCACCCCCCCCAAAGCAGACATATATTTTGGACCCATTCCCTGCTGTGGTGTTTGGGGTTGTGTTATTTGATCTGCCTGAACGGGCCCTGTGTGTTCCCTGTCCACTCAAACGCTCGCTCCCGATTATTCCGAGATCGTTCGTTCGGTTTTCTTCCAAAAAAGGAGACTTGCAACTTAACAAAGGTTAGGAAAATAAAGATTTATTTGATCTGGTCTTCTCCCAGCAAATAGCCAGTGTGGGTTTTTTCGAGGTCTGACTCCTGGACAATGTTGCATTCTAACAGCACTCGGGAGAGCCGGGGCTGCGTTTACAGACGAGCTTTAATTATCATTGATTTGCTTTTCCTCTCAGAGAACTGAGATTTGCAGCTTTGGCAGCCAGGCTTGTTTTGAAAGCTTGGTTTTTAAGTGCTGACTTCAGGCAGGTAAAAGGAGGTTGCTGATTTCTCAGTGGTTTAGTGTTGTCTCCTTTGCAACTTTGCTTTGAATTGGTTTGTTGTTTTTTTTTTTTATCCTGTCACTATATAAAAATATTCTTATATATAATAATGCAAATATTAATCCAAATATTAATTAAAATATTCTTAAAGACAACAGGAAATAAGGCGTTTTGGGTTTGATTCCTGATTGTCATGGATTAAGTGATGGGTATTTTGGAGTTTTTTGGGGGCGGCTATTGAAGTCACTCAAACTTCTTCAGTGTGTAATTATGTATAAAGTAGGAATTAATAGCACATGAGCAATAAAGGAGGCAGATTCTTTTCATAAAGGGAAATTGCAACATGTTTTCTGAAGGGTGAGAAATACCTGGTAATGCACCTCCTAAAAATCAAGTGATTTGAAAACACTCCGAGGCCCTGTGCCCTACAGTGAAATTCAGCAAGTTTCTTTTCACTCTTTTATTTTTTTTTTCTGCATCAAACCTGAAATTCAGGACTGTGTAAATAAATAAAATTAAATAAATAAT
>VWZT01015222.1:86489-104159 GCA_013397055.1 Pachycephala philippinensis
AAAATTAAATAAATAATTAAAAATATACGGTTTAAAATTTCAGAATTCAGTAACAAAAAGGCCCTTGGAGGCCTCGTGTCCTGTGTCTGCATTAAGCTGGAACTCACACCCACAGCCGACATCTATTAATATTGCACACAGTTCAATAAAAATTGAAGATATTTCTCATTTTCTGGTTTTCAAAACGCAGCCTGAGCTCACCCTGCTGTAAATGCACTCGAGGCTGAGGAGTTGCTCGGAGGGGGAGTTGCTGCCCATGTATTTTGTGGGGTTTTTCCTGCAATTTTGCCTCTCCAGCTCACACTGATCAGTGCAAAACTTTGTGACAGGGACTCAGAACTCCTCCCCACATTCCGGGCTTTGCTCCCTGCTTTCTCCCGTGGTGTCCCAGGTACCGGAGCTCCTCCAGCTCCCAGGATTTCCTGTCATTCCCCAGAGCTCCCCAGCCCCAGCCCTGGCTCCTTCCTCGCTGTCACTCCCTCCCACTTGGGATGTTTTCAGCCCTTTGAGCTGATAAGGGAGAAGCTTTGTGGGGCTGTTTGCAAAGCAAACACCGCTGCCTTTGAGTTTTATTGTCCTCCTCCCTCCGTGTTCACCCCTCTCCCTGAATTTAAGCTGGTTCCTCTGCCTGGGCCATTTATTTAGATTAAAACCAGCAGAGCTCCCAGCACCGAGCCCTGTGGGACCACAAATAACGCCGGACATCTCCCTCATCCCTTCTCTCCCAGGCATGAGCTGCTCCTTCCCAGCGCCCCTCTGGCTCCTATTTTTTTAACAAGCTCTTTATCCCTCCCCATTCCCGACCCTGGATCCACATAGCTCATGCTTAGGGCGAGGACCTGTCACGGGGAACTTTTCAAAGGCTTCCTGAACATCTAAATAAATGGACACGGAGGAGGCCGGGTCGTTCCTGCCTTGGGCTGCCTTTAAATGTCTGGAGCTGCTCCTGGGGGTGATGGCAGGGACAGCCAGGCTGGGAACCTGGGTTATCCCGGTGCCCACTGTGCCAGGTATTCCCTGTGCCAGGTATTCCCTGTGCCAGGCACCGGGACACGTGAGAAAAGCATTTTTTGGAGCTGGTGAGGACAGGCAGGGGGAGAAAACCCCCGGCATCAACAGGGATGAGGAGGGGGCTCCTCGTTTAAGCTGGACAAAACCACTCATGAAAATCCCATGGAATAGCAGGAGTTTTGGGATATTGGCAGGTTTGGGCACTGCAGTTTGCTGGAGAGCTGAACAGGAATCTGAGAACAGATTCCTTGGTGCTGGAAATCCATGTTGAACTCTCCGTATAGAAACTGTGCTTGTTCTTGCTGATGTTCAAATAACGTCTTGTTTTCGGCAGTTATTTGGGGTTTTTTTAAAAAAAGAAATGGAAAGGAAAGACTTTGAAAGCCTGGAAAACTGCGGTTTAAAATTTTGCCTTCTCCCTCACTTAATCCTAATAAAGGTACATTATTTGAAATATCTTTATTCTTGTTGGAGATTTAGCAGTAGGAAATTCAGAGGTGGACATGGAATCCATAAACATTCAGCGAGGGAGAGTGTTTCATAAATGTATCCTCGCTTTTTCCAAAAATAAGATCAATTTATTTTTAGAGCCCAAGTAAAAATCACAGCTGGAGCACATCTGGAAATGGGGTGCGTGTGTTTCGCAGCGGGGATCTCTCACACTTTTACAGTTGAACCTGTTGTGTCTGTAGGGAAGAATCCCACATCTTCTGTGTCCAGGGAAATCCAGTTCCATCCTTGAGTGAGGCAGGCACGGGGTGAGTCCGTGCACATCAGCAGCTGCTGGTGTTCCCAAAATACCAAAAAATTCTGCGTGGGTGCCCCTCCATCTCCATGTCTTGGGGTGCTGGGGAGGCCCCGGCACAGGCTGCTCCATCCCTGGAAGTGTCCAAGGCCAGGTTGGACCGGGCTTGGAGCAACCTGGGATAGTGGAAGGTGTCCCTGCCCATGGATGGGGTGGCACTGGATGGGCTTTAAGGTCCCAAAACCCTTCTGGAATTCCAGGATTCCCATGGAGGAGCAGCTCAGCTCCATGGGGCAGGTGTTGCTGTGGGTTAGAGGAGCTCAGAGCAGCCCTGCTGGAGTGGATTTGTTCTGGAATTACGAGGGTTTGGGAAGAGTTTGAACCTTGTGAGTGCCTGGGATTCGTGGAGCTCTGCAGCAGGGACAGATCCTGCTGCTCGTGGGTTTTGGAAGCGGAGCAGCTTTGCTGAGGTACGAGTGACGCGTTTAAAGGGAGATGGAACGCGGGACTCGGCGGATTCGGGCAGGAATGAGGTTTTCAGGAGTTTTAGACCCAAACTCTCCAGCGCAGCTCGGAGCTGCCACCTTCAGTCCGTCAGCAGCTCCAGCTCTGCGCTGGGCTGAGCCCGCCCAGCACCACCCTGAGCGATTCCAATTTATTTGGAGGGAACCCTAACCCAAAAAGGGGGGTGATGGCTTTGAACAAGCCCCCAGCCCATCTGCCGTGGGGGGATTAACCATCCTGAGGGGATTTAGCTCAGAGAGGGAACATTTCTTCACTCAGCAGCTCCCCTGAGCATCCTGGCTTGGCTCCTTGCGTTCCAGCTTTTCATCATAAACCAGATACTCGCTCCTAGGAGTAAATCTTACCCTGTTTGGAAAGAAGGGTGGATTTCTTGGGAGCTGTTTTGCTGTAAGAATAGCCATAATTACCTTTAAAGCCACGCTGCATCTCCAGTACCACAAGGAGTTTCACAAATAAAGCCGGAATTTTCTGTGTGTCCAGATAACTGTCATGCAGGCATTTGCCAGTTAATAACTACTTTATACATTTCACCTCCCTTCTTTCTTCTCCTCCCTTCCCTGTCCTCCCTCCACAGCCATATTTCACCTGATACCCCATAAAAAAAAAGCAGAAGAAATAAATCCACCTCTCTCATTCCTACATCCACGTGTGGAAAAGTAATTATTTTGTTTCAAACTCCTATTTGTTTGGACGACTCACTCCCTAATTAATCCTAATCCTTTCTTTGTGCTCCTTGAGTAACAATAATATCAGATTTGTCTGGGATGATCGATGCTTTGTGCTTCCCTCAGCTGAGTCAAGATTCATAGACCAACATTTCCTGGGCTGTCGATAGTCAGATTTTTCTCTTTTTTTTTTGTTGTTTGGGGTTTTTTTTTGCCTTGCATTTCACTCTTTGGCGTTTGCTGTTGTTTTTCAGGTGTAAATACTGTGACAGGTCGTTCAGCATTTCCTCCAACCTGCAGCGGCACGTCCGGAACATCCACAACAAGGAGAAGCCATTCAAGTGCCACCTGTGCAACAGGTGCTTCGGGCAGCAGACCAACCTCGACAGGCACCTCAAGAAGCACGAGCACGAGAACGTTCCAGGTGGGGAAAGGCTCTGGGGGTCTGCTGGGGACCCCTGGAGAGGGAAGACTCCATGGTCTGAGCTCGCTGGAATGCAGTGTCCCCTAAGGATGAGTTTGTAGGGTTGTTTGTAGGGTTTTTTCAGACGTCCGAGAAGATAAATAGGCTTTGTTTTAACATTAAAAAAAAAATGAAAGGAAGGAATTCCTGTGATGAAGCCAAGTGATTTCCCAGCATGGGGAAAAATGATTACGGAAAAGGTACAGGCGAACAGCCCTACAATGGTTCTTAAGTTGTAATAGTTCTTAAGTTGTCCATAAATGCCAAATATCACCTGAATTTCGGTCTGGAAAGCACAACCTTCCTTTGGGAGCTTTGCTCCATGGCTTTCCTCTGGAGTATTAAATCATTAATACAAAGTGAGAGTGCTGTTGAGAACCTTCTTCCTTTATGTTTCCTCTTAATCCTGGCCTTGCCAACACCTGATGGAGTCTCCTGTTCTCTCTCCTGTTGTCTCCCCGTTCCTGCCCCGCAGTGAGCCAGCACTCCGGAGTCATCACCAACCACCTCGGGACCAGCGCCTCCTCCCCCAACTCGGAATCAGACAACCATGCACTTTTAGACGAAAAAGAGGATTCCTATTTCTCGGAAATCAGAAATTTTATTGCAAATAGCGAGATGAATCAAGCGTCGGCTTTAGCAGATAAAAGGTAGGCAAGAAAATAAAATTATCTGCTGGCAGGACAGGCATGAACAGCAGAATAATACGAGAGGGAATTCAGGTAGAAGCTTCCTCCTCCTGGCTGCTTGAAGGGAAATTGCTGGAGGACAGAGCACAGAGAAGGAGGAAGGCTGCTTGTCCCAGAGATGTTAAACTTTAAGAGATGAAAAACCAGCATTTAAATCCAGACTGCACAAATTTGTAGTTCAAAAAACCTTGGGGTTGGTGTGTTTTCAGCATGCTTATTGGCCCTTAGGAACAGTGATTTTTAAACGCCTGAAGCACGTTAGGTTTCTTCTTTGTTACACTTTAAATATGTTACATTACTTTGTTACATTTACATATTTAAATATTTTAAATACATTTTAAATATATGTGTACATAAACGTGTTCTGTGTTCATATCTATGTATAGCGTTATCAAAGTCTGGCGTTCCAGTGGGAATACATCACTTAAATATTTGCCATCTTCTTCTTTCCTTTCCTCTCTTCTTCTTCTTCTCCCTCCCCTTCAACCCAATATTTCAGGCCAGAAATCCAGGATATCGATGGCAATTCCCAGTGCCACGGATTGGCGAATGAGAAAACAGAAGATGTGGATGATGAGGATGAAGAACTGGAAGAGGAGGATGACGACAGCCTGACGGGGAAGTCCCAGGACGAGACGGCGTCGCCCACGGCGGAGCCCCGAGGGGCATTCGAGGATGAGGAGGACGAGGAGCCCACGTCTCTCACCATGAGCTTTGACCACACCCGAAGGTGAGGGGCCGTTCCCCTCCCTCGGGGGGCTCAGCCCCCTGCCCGTGTCCATGGTGCATCGTGAGTGCTGTGGGTTTGTTCTCCAAGCCATGCCGTGCCTCCGGTTCGATCCAAACCTTCACTCCAGATTCCATCTCACCACAGTGGGGGACACGGGACAAGTGGACTGCAAGGAGTGTCTGGGGTCATGTCCAGGGTTTGAGGAGTCTGGAGCAGGAGAACAGACACAAAACCCAGAGTTTTTAGGGTACCACAGCTCAGCAGATGTTGTTTTTCTCTCCAAAACTCTGGTCAGGGCAAGGGAAGAGGCATCTCTGCAATGCCTTTGGTGCTGCTCTGGCCCTTGGAGTTGTAGCAAAATATTCTTGGCTTCAAGAATTCTCAGAGCTCTGGCAAAAAGGGGATTCTGCCCCTCTGCCCTGCCCAGGTGAGACCCCACCTGCAGAGCTGCCTCCAGCTCTGGGATTCCAGCACAGGAAGGACCTGGAGCTGCTGGAGAGAGCCCAGAGGAGGCACCAGGATGATGAGAGGGATGGAGCAGCTCTGCCGGGAGGAAAGGCTGAGGGAACTGGGATTGCGCAGCCTGGAGAGAGGAGGCTCCAGTGCCTGAAGGGAGCTACAGGAAATATGGAGAGAAACCCTTTTCAAGGGCCTGGAGTGACAGGCTGAAACTGAAAGGGGAGAGATTTAGGTTTGATCTTCAGGGGAAATCCTTCCCTGGGAGGGTGGGGAGGCCCTGGCACAGGGTGCCCAGAGAAGCTGTGGCTGCCCCATCCCTGGGAGTGTCCAAGGCCAGGTTGGACAGGACAGCCTGGGCTAGTGGAAGATGTCCCTGGGCTAGTCCTGTCCCCTGTGGCAGGAGGTGGAACGGAACCACTTTAAGGTCCCTTCCAACCCAATCCAGATTCCGTGATTCTATAAAAAGTGAAAGATTTTTCCACCAAGGTCAAGCACCTTTAAAATGAAAGATTGCTGCACACAGCACAGGCTCAGCTCTGGTTTTGCTGCAGTTTGCCCCAGTTTCTGGGGGTACGTGATGCCTAAAGAGGCCAACCTAGAAACAGAGACTGGACAGGAGTAAGGGAATAAAGGTGGATATTTATTTGAAAGGCCTTCAGAGGCACACCCTGGGCAGGCCAAAGGCTGCACCCAAGATGGACCCCGAGTCACGAGTTCTTCACACTTTTATAGCTTTGGTCCATTTGCATCTCAACCCAATTTCACCAATTAAACTTTAGCTAATGATGGAATTTCCCCTCAGCTTGCCCCCCTTCTCAAGATGCTGGGTTACACATTTCGGGCCTAGGCCGGGCTGGGTGTCCTTGGAGAGCAGCCTGGAGAGGCTTTGTTCTGTCTGTCTCAGCATGAGAGAGCAGCAGCTCCCAGGCTCCAGGACACTGCAGAGTTACACACTGGGAATACAGAATTTGAAAAATATAAAAGCTAAAACCTAAGGCATCATACTCACAGCACGAGTCACACAAAACTGAGCAGTGCCTTACCCAGAACCTCAGACACAATCTCAGACACCTGCTGCTTGTTGCTCTCCACTTCCTCCTCGGTCCTCCCATCCCGTGTTGTCTCCGTGTCCGTCTGTCCGTCCCGTCACGCATGTGGCTCGTGAGCCCCCGTGGGTGGTGCATGCAGGCTCTGGGCCAGACGAGCTAACACAGGTCACCCCTTCCCCTGGTCATTGGTACAGGTGTATTGAGGAGGACGAAGCCGGCCTGTTAGATTTGGAGCAGATGCCGAATTTTGGGAAGGGGCTGGATCTCCGCAAAGCAGCCGAGGAAGCATTTGAAGTTAAAGATGTGTTTAATTCCACCTTAGACTCTGAGGCAATAAAACAGACTCTGTACAGGCAGGCTAAAAACCAGGTGGGTATATCCAGAACGTTTTCCTAGCTTGCCGCCAGCGTGTACAGCAGGATTAGGGAGCAGCTGGCCTCCTCTAGCCAAGGGTTATTTTCCCCTTCCATCAGGTTATTTTCCCCTTCCAGCGGGTTATTTTCCCCTTCCAGAGGGTTATTCCCCCTTTCCAGAGGGAATTCTAACACACACATGAATATGTCTTACTCCAACTAAACTGAAATTGAGGAGGAAGGGAGTGGGCACCACCTTTAGATGGATTTACCTCAGCCTGTGCAGTGAGAATGGGGTTATCCAGGAAGAGAGAGGCATCTGTCTGTTTTTATCTGTCTGTATAAATGTTTTTATAACTCTTTATTTATTTATGCTTTGGGGTGGCTCTTCTGTCGGTCAGCACTGAGGTTTGGTCTGCAGAAACAGCAACAAAGTGCCCTTGGGTTTGGTTAAAACAGGTGTCAAAGATAATAATATTTCCAGGACTTTCCACCCAGCATGTCTAGAGGGTCTCCTTGTTCACCTCCTTGATTTCTAAAAGTAAACCAGAAAATGGAAAAAGAAACCTGTGAGCCAGACCAGTTTAGACCCACCAAAACCCACCAAAATGGCATCTCAGAATTACTGGAGTTCTGAGAGAAATCTGGAGCTTTGGGGCAGGTCTGTGTGTGCTTTCTGCTTTTTCATTAGCCAAAATGCCCAGTCTGGGTTTATGGAGTTATGTCTTGATCCCTCCACGAGGATTCTCACAAAAGAACTGCTCAGTGAAGGTGCCTCAGCAGGCTGGGCTGGAGAGAGGACACTCAGCCCCTGGTGGGGGATGAGCGCAACTCTCACCTCAGAGGCCCTTTCTGACCCTCAAGCAACAGAATTTATCCCTAAATCTATTTCAAATGCCCAGCAGAGCAGTAGCTTAGTGTAGCCACCATGCAGAACAGGATTTTTGATTTGGCATCACCCAAAACTTGGGAAATTTTATTTCTCCTTCAAAGTGGGTGCCCATAGTGAGGCTGGGGAGGGTCTGCAGGGAGACAGCCCAGCAGCTTTTTGGGGTGACACCCATTTAAGCACAAGCCACTTGCCTGACTCTTCCCTGTGTCCTGTCACTAACACCCCGACTGCACTAACTCTTTGGGAGCAGCTTGCTCTTTCCCAGTGTGTTTCCTGGTGGGCCCAGCCCCTGCTTGGATCTGGGAGGGTATTTTTGGGTTTTGACTCCATTTTATACTTGAATCGCAACAAGAAACTCAAATAATTTAAGCTATCAATAGAGAACATTGGTGTGAGCAGCACAGCACTCCTTTGACTTAGTTTTAAGCAATTTTAGAATTGTGTGTCCACAAAACCACAAAACTCTACCTCTTCCCTGGGCCAGGGAGGGTGGGGACCGTGTCCTCCTCTTTTTCAGGCCATGGGTGACAATGACATTGGCTCTCCCCTCTGCTCTATGAGGTTATCATCTGTCCAAGCCCTCACACCACTTGTGTGGGCTGTGAAAGGACATAGAGGTGTGTGACACAAATCTGGTGTCCTGCTGGAGGGAGAGCAGCCAGGCTCCAAGGAACCAGCAGTTTGTTAGAGGGCAAACAAGTCTCGCTGCATTTCTCTCAGCAGACACCTTTAAGGGTTTCACTGCAGCAATAAATCCACCCTGACCACAGTGAGAAGTCCATACCCCTAAATACTGAAATACACTTATTCCTAAAATACACTTATTCCTAAATACACTGGCATCACCAGTGGCCCCATGCCAGGCATTGAGCTGGGATGAGCAGCTGCTTCCCACTTCCCACTGGGCATCACTGCCCCATTCCCAGGGCACTGCTGCCCCAGCCCAGCCTCACTGAGCCTCTGGCTTGTCTGGGGATGTGCTTTTTTGAAGAACAAGCCCCAGTAAGAGCTGCTTTGCCCCGGGAGCAGAGCCTGGAATCGTGAGGAGTTTGGTGACCAGGCACAGGGCAGTGCAGGATGGCTTCAGTCCTGTGAAAGCTGGTGGGAATGACAGTGTCACCTGCCTGTCCCTATAAACCATGACAAATCTGATATCTGGGTCCCTATAAACCATGACAAATCTGATATCCGGAGTGGTGGGTGCCATCCTAGGGCATGGATGTGGGTTTAGCCCAGCGCAGAGGGTGCTGCTGGCCCAGGTGTGCAGGGTTGGAGGCTGTGTTTTACACAGAGTGTTTCCAGCCTGTTCTCACTCATGTCCTCACGTCCCTCTCTCCCCCAGGCTTATGCAATGATGCTGTCCCTGTCTGAGAACGCTCCCCTCCACACGTCCTCCCAGAACTCTCTGGGGGCTTGGTTGGACATGGCAGGAGCAGCCTCAGAGTCGGGGACCTTTAACCCCATCAACCACCTCTGAGAGGTCCACAAGGCACTGGCCAGAGCCCAGGCGAGGCGGCCGTGGTGCTGCAGCCATCCCAGCAAAATCCCAGCGAGCAGAAGATGGATGAGAGGGCCTCAGGGAGTCGTCTGGACTTTGGGCTGAGAAGGAAGCCTGTCGCATCCGACCTACACATCCTGCATTTTTATCTCTCCGGAGTTTTCCTTTCTAATTTATCAGAATGAACCTCTCCCAAACTGGATAACGCTGAAGCAGCCCCAGGATTTCACAGCCTGTAGGAATAGCATGAGCGAGACACGAATTGCAACAGTGCAATCAAAGATTGGCCCCTCCAGCCTTCCAAACCAGTGTTACTGAGCCAGCACAGCCTGAGCAGGAGCGACAGCTTGGAACCCCCCGGCAGCATTTCCTTCCCATCCAGCTGAATGGGGAAGCACCACGGGAAGACAGCCAGGTGTGACCTGTCCCTGGTGCAATTCTGACACAGCCACTGGAGTAATGCCAGGGAAGGGCAAGTTCAACCCCTTTAACTGAGCCCCCAACGGAATTGGGAATTCTGTGCTCCCACAGAAACACCGTCCTGTCCTTTGTTCCCAGCAAAACACTGGCACAGTGCAAAGCTCCTCCAAGGTGAGGCCATGTTGCCTGCAGTCGTCATGAGCCACACGCAGCTCCCAGCTGAGACATCTCCAGCCTGGAACAGTGCTGAGGCTGGGGTGACAGATGTGTCACACAGATCGTCGTTGTGCCCTGAGCAAGGCTGGGACAGCTCCCCATCCTTCGTGGCACCTGTGAGCCCAGCATGGGCTGGGAGTGGCTGGGACAGAGCCATGCTCAGCCAGGGTGGTGCAGCTCCTGGAAACACTTGGATTTCCCCAAGCAGAGAGGCCACGGGGTAACAGCCTTCCCCAGCTTGAAGGAAATGTGTGCTGGGCAAGCCTCGCCTCACCCGGGGCAGCTGGGACACGTCTGCTCTGTGCCACCTGCCGGGGCTTTCAGGGTGACCTCACCCCGTGCTGATGGTGTCTGTGGCACAGGGCTCTGATTCACACCGTTGTTTTGGCCTGGTTTTCCCTCTGCACCTCCTGCTGCTGTTTGGCCTGTAATTTAAGTAGAAAGAGGAACTTTTCCATGCTCCAGCAGCCTGAGGGGTGCAGAGCTCTGTCCGAGCACAGAGATAAGAATCCAGTTGCCTCTCTGATCTTAAAATTGCTCACAGAGATTTTATGAGTGATTTCAAATCTCTTCATCTTCTCTACTGACACAGAGCAGCCTCCACAAATCCTGTGGGCTTTGTGCCATTCTCCATTGCAATTCCCATCTGCTGTTGGAGCAGGGAATTTGGAGACGACATTCCTTTATGGAATGGTTAGGAGAGCCATGGGAAAGGGCAGATGGAGGGTTCTAAGCCAGTCCAGTGGGGGAAGCCTCATTCCAGCAGGCCAAAACAACGGAACCAGCTCCCTGAGCACGGCAGAGTTGGAGCTGGGTGTGACATCTTTGCAGGTCAGCTTTGCACCCAAGAGCAGAGGTGAGGCTGATTTTGGGGAGCCTCAGAGTGCCCCCATAGGAAAGCGTCCGGGGTGGCTTTGGTACAGAGGGAACAAAAGGTAAATTTGCAGCACCAGTGTGTTTTCCAGGAGCCTTTTTGGTTTTCCACAAGATCCTGTGAAAGTGCCCAAGGCTCTGAGAGCATCAGGCAGTGTGACCCAACTGCTTCTCGTATTTGCACAAAGCTCCTGGGCAGGTAGAGCCCGGAAGCCGACCCTGCCGGAGGAATCCCGGCTCTGCAGGGGAGAGGGACAGCCCTGTCCCCTCCTGTCCCCTCCTGTCCTGTCCCATCCCATCCCATCCCCACTCCAGAGGCTGCAGCACAGCCCTGCCCAAGGCGCTTGGCCTTTAAATTATTCCCACAGGGGCCAACTGAAAATAATAAAAGAATTCTTTCTTTTCCTAATGGAATTTATTTTAATCTGTATATAACTTGTAATTTTGGGCTAATTCCGTTCTTATTTTATTTCTTCCTTAACAGTATTTTTTTTGCATTAGATACCATTCTTGTGAAGAAATCATGTTAATGTAAGCATGTAGTGAAGGACCAAAATCGTGTTGTCAGGGTTGGATGTTGGATAAGCAGGGAGCAGGAAGATTTTGTCCGTGTGCCAAATGACCCCAGTCAGTGCTGCCAGTGGTGCTGCCGATTCTCCAGACAATCATCCCTCAGCTTCCCTTTGCCTTGAAGTTCCTGGGGCGTTGGAGAAAGGTTCCAGTGACTGGGAGCAGCACAGGAGGAGGAGGAGGCCAGTGGAGATGCTCTGCCTCGATGGCCCTGCTCCAGGAGAACACGGAAACGGCTTTAACCATGGGGATAGATCCATCCTGTCCCATTCCAGCTGCAGCTCCCTGACTCCTGGCAGCTGCTCGGAGCAAACCACGTGTCTGAGCATCTCTCTGGCAGGGCTGTGGCACTGCCTGCCGTGCTGGGACAGGATCTGTGGGCAGCAGTGAGCGTTTGTGTGCTCTCACCATGGTTTGTTCATCCCTGAAGAAACCTTCGGGCAGGTCAGCACTGCACTCCACAGCACAGGGAGGTGAGGGAGCAGCTGAGGGAGCAGCAGTGAGCTGGACACCAAAATGTGGGCCAATATTAAGGAATGCAAGTGTTATTGTGGGGATTTATTTGGGGTATTTATGGCCTCCTTGTCCCCCTCTCAGCCCTGCTGCCAGTTGTGTCATTTCTCCAGAAGCAGTTGGTCAGGTCCTTGCTCTGACTGAGCTCACGCTGTTGCTGTTCCCTTACCCAGGCTCATCCCAGCTCTCCATGGATCTCCTGAGGGCCCCTAGCCAGGGATGGGGAGGTATTATCCAGCCAGGGATTGAGGACACTAAAAATATAGGGTTTAAAATCATGAAATGATTTTTTTTTCTTTTCATATTTCCTAATACAGTTTTCTCCCCGTTTTCTCCAGCTTGTGTTGTAGGATCTCCCGACTCCTCTAATTTAGCACTGATTACAATTTTGTAATTTGATTTTTCCAGTTAAGATAAAGAAACAGGAAGCCTCACTGAACCTCTGTTAATCTCTACCTTTCACTGGATTGCACTTGAAACGTGCTGCAGCTCAGAGCAGGTGTGGAGGTTTTGTTTTGCTGCTTTAGCAGATAATCTCGCCTTTTCAAGGCTGTTTCCCGAGAGGTTTGTGTCCAGGACATCCTGCCATCAGAGCACTGCTGGCTTCCCAGTGCTGGGGAAGCTCTGGGAGCTTTGGTGAGATGTGGAGCTGTGGTGTCCAACCCCATGGACATGCTGTGCTCGGGATCCAGGGCAGGTGAGGGTGGCAGGGATGGGAAGTGGCTGCCGTAGCCAGGGCACGGCTCCAGGTGTGATTTAAACCCAGAGCTTTGTGTAGGATCTATTTATTTAAAGTATTTTCACAGCCACAACAGCACAGAGGAGAGAAGGAGAAGCCCTGGGGGTTTTTGGAGGGGCCAGGTGGGGCTGGGAGCTGCACAGGGCTGAAGTGTCGGTGCCCCGTGAAGGGCCCTCGCTTTGGCCAGAGCTGGATCTTCCTGCCTGAGCCGGTCAGGGAGGAGGACCTGGGGCTGGTGTCTGTGCATTCCCTGCTTCCCAGCAGCTCCGAGCTGGTTGGTCCTGGTGTGATGGCTGTGGCTGGTGAGGGCAGCTGGGAGCTCTCCGGTGGGATGCGCTGAGGTTCTCCCGCGGGACGTGCTGAGGTGCCAGGTCCTGCAGGACACGTTGAGGCACCCAGTTCTCCTGCTGGGCTGCTGGGTTCTTCCCTGGGATGTGCCCTTGGGTGCTCAGGCTGCTCTGGATGGGTGCCTTCCCAAGGTCTCCTACGGCTGCCTGGCCGGGCGCCACGGGGACGTCGATGCGTGAGACCCCAAACCCAAGCGGGGCCGAGCAGCGAACTGTGCTCAGCTCTTCGGGGACAAACACCCTGCTGGGGTCCCGTCCTCCTCCAGGCAGTGCAGAGGAAGCTTTGCCCCCTCCCCAATCAGCACTTAGCCGCTCGTGGGCGCAGCCCCTCGCTGCCGTGGCGCGGCCGGAGCCTTTCGAAAGCACTTGCACAAAGAGGTGAACGCGTTCGACTCTAAGCATCGAAGCACTGGATCGTGAGCCCCCCGTGCCCCCGCCCAGGTCGATCTGCTGACTCTACACTCGGATTTTACGTGCTGTACTCTGTGTGTGTGTATGTGTGGCGGGGGGCAGCGCTGGGGACCCCGCCCGCGGTGGCAGGGCCATCCCCGAGGGGAGAGCGGCGTCGCTCGGGTCAGTGCTGGCAACACAAGGGCAAAACCCCCCGCTCCTCGCCGGTGGTCAGTAGTGTTCTCACAAAGCCATGAAACTTCTCCGTAGTGTTGAGTGAAACTGTGACTAAAACATTCTTGAATGATTCCGAGGTTCCTTTTTATTTTTCCGTCTTTCTTCTGTCGTTAATTCTTATTACCACTTTGGAAGAAGAAATTCTACAAAAAAAGAAAAAAAAAAAAAAAAAAGAACGAAAAAGAAAAAAAAGGCAGCTTTGATTTTCCAAATGTGCAATTCACATGTGAACAAAGTAATTCTGAAAATAATTCTCAGTGTATTTTACATTCTCGTTGCTCTCTTCGAAGCAAGAGATGTTTTGCCCTGATGTCATTTCCAGCCTGCAGAAGATGTAATTTAAAACATATATATATTGTGCTTGCAAGAATCATAAATCTGTGCATCCTATGTCATTCCTTTTCCCATTGTTACAATACAGATATGATTTAGGTTGGATTTTTTTTTTCCTTTAGACCTGTATAGTGTTTTTTTAAATCAATTGTAAATGTCTGGTTTTCATATAATGTTTAAAAAACATTGAGAAAGAGGATGGTGCTTGTTCCATATCATTCTTGATTGTATATTGCTTCTGTTATGTTTATAAGTAAACTGTGCATGACTTGTGTTTAGCAGTCATTATTGTGTCCGTTTGTGAAATTTTTATTAAAAAGAAAAAAATTCCGTAGATGCACTTATTGTATATGTGATTAGATTTTTGCGTCCGAGGCTCGAAGCCTCGAACTGCCAAGGAAGAAAGAAAAAGTGTTGGCAGTTATTAATTAATATGGAATCGCTTTGTTGGGAGCATAATGAAATAAAAGATATGAAGTGTAGAAAATAATTAAAAAAAAAAAGGCAATTTTACAAATTTCATTTTGATGCTTGTGATAAAAGACAAATGTACTTGTGTAGAGAAATTCCTTTAAAATAATGAATAGAAAAAGCTGATTTTGAGGTTAATGCTGTAGAATAGGAATGTATACCAAATGTAATCTTTCCAATGCTACAATGAATTTATACATGAGATTGATATGCAATAAACCTGTGTGCTTTTATAAGCAGTGGTCCCGTGAGCTTCTTTTCATGGAATAACCATGGAGAACGTCCCCGGGAATGGGACACTGGGTGTGTCACAGCCTGGCTTTGCTGCTCTGCGGTACCCCTGGGGTCTGCTGTTGTGTGTGCACAGTTCGTAATATTCAAAAGAGCTCCAAAAAATTAAATTATATCCATCCCACTTGCTGCTGAGGTCAGAATCACAGAATCCCAGAATGGTAAGGTTGGAAAAGCCTTCCCAGACCATCCAGTCCAACCTGTGCCCGATCCCCACCTTGTCCCCAGCCCAGGCACTGAGTGCCACCTCCAGGCCTTCCCTTGGACACCTCCAGGGATGGTGACTCCAAACCTCCCTGGGCAGCCCCTGCCAAGGCCTGGCCACCTTTTCCATTAAAAAATTCTTCCTCATGTCCAACCTGACCCTCCCCTGGCACAACTTGAGGCCATTTCCTCTCATCCTGGCCCTTGTTGTTCTCCTGTCAGGGAGTTGTGCAGAGCCAGAAGGTCCCCCCTGAGCCCCCTTTCCTCCAGACTGAGTCCCCCAGCTCCCTCAGCAGCTCCTCACAGGACTTCTCCAGCTCCTCCCCCAGCTCTGTGCCCTTCTCTGGAAATGTTTCAGCCCCTCGGTGTCTCTTTTGTTGTGAGGGGCCCAGAGCTGGACACAGCACTCGAGGTTTCCCCAGTGCAAAGCAGGTGCATCACATCCCACTGAAGGGCTGGGATGCTGCACAGGCAGGAGTGAGAGTATTCCAGGGTGGGAGAATGTGTTGGGATGGGGCATCAGTGAGCCGCTGGAAAATGTCGAGCAGATTTCCTTTCACAAGCAGAGCGCAGAGCGAGTGAACTACCCAGTGATAGCAGTCAGATGGTTCAGCTCCAGGGGACCCCGGGAGCAGAAATGACTTGAAAGCCGGGTCTTTGAGCTAAAAACCCCATTACACAACTGATGAATGGCCTCGCTTCAAAAAGTCATTCATGGTGATCAAATGATGGTGTCCCACGTACGGAATAATGGCCCTTCCCCGGAGATCGGGAGGGTTTCAGTCGGAGCTGAACCCTTGAGCAGGAGCCCTCCTCTCGCTGGAGCCTTTCTCCTTATTAGCCCCGGAGGGAAAGGATAAAAAATCTATGGGATAAGAAAGCAGTGATAATGGGGCGATTGTCAGGCGGGCCCTGGAGTGGAGAGAACAGAGGCATTTAAAAGAATATTGCTGACAAGTGGACTTTGTCGTGCACAAAGTGCTTGAGATTCACCACAAACAAGGGAGAAAATGGCCCCATTTGGGGGATGGGGAGGAGCAGAACAGGGGGGCAAAAGAGAAGGTCAGGGAAAAGTCTGTTCCCAGTAAAGACACAGAGCACTGTTGAGCCTTACTGGGCAGCTGGGTTACTGGGCAGCTGTCAGCAGCCTGACCCTCAGATCCTCTTTTCCAGTAGCTGCAGCATCCAAAAGCAGCCGGAACTGCTGTTTTGTGCATCCGGAGGGACCGCCTGAGGTTACCTTTGACCGCTGAGGACTCAATTAAAGCGAGCATCAGACGAGCCCTGGGCTGCTGAAATACCGAGTGCGCGTCGGCCAGAGCCCGAGGACAGCCGGGACACACTCGTTTGTCACCGGTTAAAGTGACAGGAGAACGACACCGAATAATCCCCTCGCCTCCAGCGACCTTGGACAGGCGGCTTTAGGGGACGGGGAATGCCGAGAGTCCAGGGCCCGGCAGCGCAACACCTGTTTAAGACTCGTCGAGAAGCAGCAAAACACTGTTCCTAGTGACGCTTAATTAATATTTCACTCCTGGGAAGCCGGGGCGCGGCAGGGAGCGGAGCCGGCACGTCCGGGACAGCGGCTCCGGGCTGCGAGCGGCACCTCCAGCCCGGCACNGGTAGGTGCGGGCGCGGCGGGGTCGGGGCCGGGGCGCTGCGGAGGAACCGGGGACCCCGGGGAGGGATCGGCACCGGCACCCGGACCGGCACCGGGGCTCCCGGGCAGCCGTGCGGGCGGCGGCCCGAGCGAGCGGCTGCCGAGCGCCTTCCGGGGAGGGCACGGCGAGGACGGGCTGTCCCGTCCCTCCCGAGCCGCGGCCGGGGCTCGTCCTCCCGCGGCTCTGTCCGCGCTGTCCCTGAGGGTCTCGGTGCCGGGGGGAGGCTGGGTCCATCGCAGAGGGGTTTGGGTGCTTCCCAGGGCTGTATCCCTGTTCGTTTAGAGCCCTACCCCCTGCACCCCAGCCCTGGGCACGCAGGGGTGGAAGCACCGAGTCACGGTGCCTGTGCCCGTGTGCCAGCGTGGGCAGTGACACGGGGGGGTCAATGCCCTGTGCGGCCACTGAGCCTTCCTCCACCCCAGCACCGGGAGCTGTGCAGCCCCCAGAGCCTCTGGACTCAGGCCTGTTTATTGCTACAAGGGTTTAGGATGAGCTTCATCCTCAGCCAGGATGGGGTTAAGAGGGGAATGTGACGCTTTCCTCGTCCGCAGGACACTTGGCAGCCCTCTGGACACAGAGCATGTGTCCGGCATCCAAGGACAGGGGAATGAGCAGCATCTCTGTCAAATGAGCTGTTGTTGATGGGTCTGTGCTGTGCTCCTGCCAGTCATTCATGCAGGGAAAAGCACGGTCCAGCTTTGGTTTGTTTCCTGGTCTTTGAAAGGGAACAGCTTGGAGACGGCACTGGCACACAATGGGATCTCAGTTGAGGAGAACTAAACCATAATTTCTCCCGAAGTTATGTAACAGGCAGAGGGCATAAAACACTCTGTCTGTTCTGTAGGGGCAGAGTTCCGTAGGTGCCCGGTTCTGTGGGTGGCACAGGAGGGGATGAGTGACCCTAACCCCGGCTGAGGAGCCCCGGGGACTGGGGCAGGTGTTTTTGTGGGCGGCGTGGAGCCGCCCCTCGGCGCGGTTTGGGGCAGGTACGAGCTTGGAGGAGCACGGGGTTCACGGCCAGGATTCCACAGCCCGGGGGGGTGGCATTCGGGAGGGTGCAGGCTGGCTGTGGTGGCTGGCAGCACCCCAAAGGGGAATAAGGGGACATGGAGGTGTGGCAGCAGCGGGGCTCGGTGAGGCTCCAGGCCTGCCCGGCCCAGGCCTGAGCCTGCCCGGTGCCTGTGGCCGCTCCCGGTGCCTGTGGCACGGCCTGGCTGCTCCCAGTGCCTGGCTGTTCCCGGTGCCTGTGGCACGGCCTGGCTGCTCCCAGTGCCTGGCCTCTCCCGGTGCCTGTGGCACGGCCTGGCTGCTCCCAGTGCCTGGCTG
>VWZT01015222.1:104380-118433 GCA_013397055.1 Pachycephala philippinensis
GCCTGGCCGCTCCCGGTGCCTGGCCGCTCCCGGTGCCTGTGGCATGTCCTGGAGCCCCCAGCCCGGCCCTGGCACACGGGTGGCCCCGCGAGGCACACAGGCAGCGGCAGCATCCCGAGTGTGTCCCCACAGGCCCTGCCTGCGGAGCGCCCTGGGAAGGCGGAGGCCAAGTCCCGCGCTGTCCCAAGGTTCCCGTGGCTCAGCGTAAATTCCTGCTGCCTCACTGGGAGGTGTTCAGCCACATGTCTGTCTGTCTGTCTGTCTGTCTGTCCTCCTCAGCTTGCTGCTTCCCTGGCCCACCGCCATGTCTCGGAGCCCCTGTGGTTCCCCTGTGGATGACAAGACCTTGCTCCTGGAGTACCGATGCCACCCGGTGCGGCCGGAGCCCCCCAGCCCGACCTGTCCCCCTGGGAAGCGCAGCTCCACCACGGCTCCCAGTGCCACCCCGCTGTCACCGCTGGGCTCCCCCACCTCGGCCGAGCCCCGGCGCATCATCCTCAGCACGGAGAGCCCGGCGGCGCTGAAGGTGGGCACGCAGCAGCTCATCCCCAAAAGCTTGGCCGTCTCCTCCAAGCCCAAGAACAGCCCCTCGCGGCACCAGAGCTTCGGGGCGAGCCGGGAACCCCTGAGCCCCGACTCGAAGCGGGCGGCAGTCCCCATCCTGGCCCTGGAGGCGGAGGATGAGGAGGATGGCGGAGGGGCCCTCAAGCGCAACCTGAGGAACATGTCCTACCGGGCGGCCATGAAGGGCCCGGGCGCCGAGCTGGAGCCACCAAAGGCCGCTCCCTCGCTGAAGCCCGTGTCCGAGGATGGCAGCGCCCTGCCCGACCGCAGCCCCGGCAGGAGCAAGGTGGGTTTAGCACCCGCTGTCACCCCTGCCAAGCAGGGATGGGGTCCTGTTTTCCTGGTGGTGACAGAGGAGCTGCAGGGCCCACAGCTCTGGCCGGTTTTGGAGCTGGTTTGCTGAGCCTGGTGTCATGACCGGTGCCTGGGAAGCTCCGTGTCACCAGCAGATGCTGCAGGTCCCTGGAGAGCCCGGGAATAGCTGACATGGCTTTGGTGGGGAGGGGAGCTGGCTGCTCCGGGCTGCTTGGCAGGCGGCTGCGGGATGTTTGCAGGGTGGGGCTGGCCGGGAGAGCGGCTCCAGGCGAACACAAACATGGGTGAAGCACGTCTGGGGAAAGGGAGACTCCAGAGCAGGCAAAGTCCAGGTGCAAGGGAGATTTGACAGCAGCAGTGTAGGCACAAAATGGTTCAGAGCATGACCCTGATTGTGGGAGGTGAAAGCTGAGTCACCTGGGTAAGGCAAACAGAGCTCAGACAAAAGCCAGACTGAAAGAACAGGACGGTGTGGGCTGACTGGCACAGGTAACTCCCGCTTTTCCTGAAGGAGTTTTCCCGGGGCCTCAGAAGTGTGGTAAGCACTGCAGGCTCTCCTCTTGCCCTTGCAGAGAACCCTCGGGCGGAAGCGGGTGCAGAAGCGCGGCGGCTCGTTCAAGGACCGTGAGTGCCCCTGTCCCTGTCCCTGTCCCTGTCCCTGTCCTTCTGCCTCAGCCAAGCAAATCCCTACAAGGCCCCTTCCCACCATGCTGCTCCCTGTCCATGGCCTGGGGCTATGGCTTTTGTCGCTGTTTCCCCGAAGCAAGAGGAGCAATGCTGCCCTGCTTTCCCACTCCTGGGGCAGATAACACTCCAATTGCTGCCATGCTCACATCTGGATGGCTCCCAGGGAAAAAGGGAGAGCTGTGGGAGGCTGTTGGGAGCAGGAGCCACTGGGTAATCACTGCAGTGCAAAGTCCAACCTCATCAGGGAGTTTCTGGCCGGGGCTCACTGGCGCTGGTGGCTCGTGGCCAGCAGGGCAAGGCAGCCGTGGTGGGAAGGGAAGCCGTGGGGCTGGGCTGGGAGAGGCTGCGCTGACCTCGTGTCTTCTCCTCCACAGAGCCCCGGCTGTATCAGGAGATCCGTGAGAGAGGTCTGAACTCTGTCAGCCATGAGTCAGATGAGGACTTGCTGGAGGAATCCGTGCCGGAGGAGCCATCCCCTCTGGGCACTGCTATCGTGGTGCAGAGCTATCGCCCGGCGCAGGTGACCTGGAGCCAGCTCCCGGAGGTAGGGGCAGTCCAGAGGGTCTGAGAGCTGTGAGGGGATCATTCCAGAGGGTCTGAGAGCTGTGAGGGGATCACTCCACAGCGTTAGTCCTTACACTGGGATGTTCTGGGCTGTCCAGACCTGGCTGGGACACGCAGGGTCTGCCCAGGGCTGTTGGTGCAGGTGCTGCTGCTGTGGTTGGGCTTCACCCACAGCTGAGGGGAAGGCGGATGCTCCTTCCTGGGCTTTCCCTGCGGACTGTGGGGATGGTCATCTTCATCCAAGGAGCGGCAGCAGCCAGCTGCTGGGGAGTGTGGGGCTGGGTGATGCCACGGTGGGTGATGCAGGAGTGAGCGATGATGGGCAGTGGTGGTGGTGTGTGAAGGTGTGGGATGGTGGGATGGGCGACAGGGCGGCTGACACAGCCCCAGACCGCACTAGAGGGCGTGCAAGGACCATCATTCTTGCTCATCCCGCCCTCTCTCCGCAGGTTCTGGAGTCGGGCATCCTGCAGAGGATCTCCCCCGAGGAGCGCAAGCGGCAGGAGGTGAGGGCAGCCTGGGATGTGCCCCGGGGTGCAGCGGAGGCACCAAAGGCTGTGGGACACACGTGGCTCTGTCAGGGTTGGCTCCAGGTGGAGCTGGGCTCGGCTCAGTTCGTGGTGCTGCTGCTTCCAGCTGCTCCAGGACTGGGCAGTGCTGGGGGGGCTCACCTGCACAAATTGGTGGGGAAACAGGCAGCTCCAGTGGATGCTGTTGGGAAGGCAAAACATCTTCATACTGTGGCTTTTCAGTGACTGGGTGTCCTAAACCACACTGGGGTTATTGGTGTTGGCCAGGCCACACATGAGATGACACAGAGAACCAACATGGAGCCAAGTCAGTTCCAGTGGCTTTGTGCCAAAAGAGTGTAAATAAGATTTAGCAATTAACTCCCAGCTTTGTGCAGTCAGTTTGTGCTGTTGCATCTCCCCTGCCCTGCTTTCCCCAGGCAATGTTTGAGATCATCACTTCCGAGTACTCCTACATGCACAGCCTGAGCATCCTGGTGGGCCACTTCATGAGGTCAGAGGAGCTGAAGGAGACCATGACCCAGACAGAGCACCACCACCTCTTCTCCAACATCGGTGACATCCTGACAGTCAGCACGAGGCAAGTGGGGCTGGGGCTGGCACCAGGCAGGCCTGGAGGGGACTCCAAGCTGTTTATTTGTGGTGCTAAACCAACCATGCTTTGGATTGTCGAAGGTGGAGGGCAAAGGGAGGTGGGGAGCAAAGGCCTCGAGAGATGGTGTTCCAAGCTGTGTCCGTGTGGGAAAGCAGCAGGAGGAGGATGCAGCAGCCCTGGGAATGGCTGCGGGGGCGTTCAGGGCTTGTAGCTTCCCAATGGGGCAGAAACTAAACCTCGTGGAGGGCTGAGGTGGAGGAGGGATCCCGTGCAGGAATGGAGGAAGCCTGTGCCTCTGGGGAAGGCGGGGGTGTCTCTGCTGCTGGAGCTGTCCTGCAGGAAGGGATCCAGGCCCCATCTCCTCTGGGAAAACTGGGGAGAAGCTGCAGTGGGAACATGCAGTTCGTCCAGCCCTGGTGAGTCATGTGGTGAGGCCATTTAAATTCTCTCCTCAGCTTCTTTGAAGACCTGGAGAAGCGACACCAGGAGCACCTCCTGATCCCTGACATCAGTGATATCGTGGAAGAACACGCCTCAAAACACTTCAACCCCTACATCAGCTACTGCTCCAATGAGGTCTATCAGCAGAGGACACTGGAAAAGCTGCTGTGAGTACAGGGCTTGGGCTGACCAGGAATTGCCTCCCAGGGGCTCTGGGCTGCAGGGATTGCAGGGGTCAGTAACACGCAGGGACACAGATGGGCCCTGTTCATCTCCTGGCCAAGTTTGAGACTGTCATTGGGACATCTGTGGCTTTACCCACCTTTTGGTGGGCTCACCATCTCTCTCTGGGTACTTTCCCACCACCTGCTGTGGGATCAGTCCCATTTCTGCCCAGCTGGGGACTCTGAGCCCGGCAGAGTGACAGTGAGCACCCGAGGCAGTGCCATCACTGCTCTGCATTTCCCGTGTGTGGAGGGCTGCTGGAAAATCCTGACAACTGAAGAAAAGAATTAATGGAGCTTTCTTATCCTGTTCCAGAACCACAAACCCCTTATTTAAAGAGACCCTGAAACAAATTGAAAGGAAACCAGAGTGTGGAGGCCTGCCAATGATCTCATTTCTCATTCTGCCCATGCAGAGGGTAACACGGCTTCCCCTGCTCTTGGATGTAAGTAGTCACACAGTGGCATTGCTTGGCACCTCTGGAGAGGTGACTCTGCTGTTCCCTTTGGTTTGCCTCTGCTTGGACTTCCAGCCCTCTGGGAGCTGGGGCCTCTGGATGCTGGCCCCAGGAGAAGCATTTGGATAACTCTCAGGCACATGGTGGGATTCTTGGGGTGTCCTGTGCAGGGCCAGGAGTTGGACTTGATGATCTTGATGGGTCCCTTCCAACTCAGCCTATTCTGTGATTTGTATCCAGAGCAATCTGCTTCTCTGGGGGGTGTCAGGTGTGCAGCTTAAAGCTCTGTGAGGCTTTAGTGTCTTGGTGCCACCCGTCTGGGTGACCTGAGGTTGCTCTGTGCCATATCTGGGTCCCCCAGTGGGGTGGCACAAGTGTCCTGATGGATGAGTGGTCAGGCAGCCCAGCAAGGGAAAGCCGGTCTTGCATTCTTCATGGAAATCTGCTCTGAATGGCAAAGCTGCTGGATGTGGCATTTCCAGTAAGTGCTCCCAGTCTGTGGTGGGTTGCAGGGGTGAGGGCCAGGGGGTGGCCAGGCACGAATCAGACATGAAACCCCCAAATTCACAGCTCCCAGCACTGTTAAACCTTCCTTTGACCACTGGGAATGGCTCAACCAACGTGTGGCATCCTGAAATCCCCGGGAAGCAGCTGCTGCTCCCTCCTCTGTGGTGCAATGTCACTAAAGCTTCTTCTCTTGGGATTCCAGACCGTCCAGCAAAAAACAAACGCACGCAGTGCAGCATACGGAGCTGCCACCCGCGCTGTGAAGGCCATCAGCAAGGTGAGGCCCAGCTGCCAGCCCTGCACCTCTCCTCCTGCCAGCTCAGCCCTTTGCAGGAGCCCTCTGATCCAACGCTGCCATTTCAGCCTCTCATTTCCCTCCCAGCATCGGTTCACTTGAGGCTCCTCTGCTCCAAACAGCTGCTGGATGAACGCTTCTTTTCTCTTCTCACCTTTGTCGCCTGATCTTGGTTTGTTCCTTTTTCTTGTCCTCTTTTCTTCTTTCCTCTTTGGCCCATCTTTGTCCTTCCTGGGACAACTCTCACCATGGGGATCTGGGCAAAGGGCAGGGAGTGAAGCAGAGAGGGCAGTGTGGGGTGCAGGAGTTGTGAGCTGTGCATGATGCCTTAGGTTTTAACTTTAATATTTTTCAAATTCTGCATTCCCAGTGTGTAACTCTGCAGTGTCCTGGAGCCTGGGAGCTGCTGCTCTCTCATGCTGAGACAGACAGAACAAAGCCTCTCCAGGCTGCTCTCCAAGGACACCCAGCCCGGCCTAGGCCCAAAATGTGTAACCCAGCATCTTGAGAAGGGGAGCAAGCTGAGGGGAAATTCCATCATTAGCTGAAGTTTAATTGGTGAAATTGGGTTGAGATGCAAATGGCCCAAAGCTATAAAAGTGTGAAGAACTCGTGACTCGGGGTCCATCTTGGGTGCAGCCTTTGGCCTGCCCAGGGTGTGCCTCTGAAGGCCTTTCAAATAAATATCCACCTTTATTCCCTTCCTCCTGTCCACTCTCTGTTTCTAGGTTGGCCCCTTTAGGCATCATGCACTGTCTGTGCTCCTGGATATCATCTCGCTGTGTTTTCCCATCCACTGGTCAGTCACACGGGCCAAAGGGCCACAGGGGCTGGGGCCACCACTGTGCCAGTGCTGACTCTTCCTTTCATCCCCCTGCTCTTGGCAGCACATTCCTGCTGCTCCCCGTCTATCCCACTCTCACATCCGAGCAGAGTCCTCCCCTCTGTGTTACTGTCCATCCTCCTGCCTGGAGCTCTTCTTCTCAGATGATTAATTCTTCCTGTTCCTCAGTTTTGGTGCAGGTTCACTTGTGCAGAGCCCATGTGCCATCTCTCTCCAGGAGAGCATCCCACTGCCTTTTCCCAAACCTGGCGTGAAGCCTGTGCCAGGATTTGTCTGTCACTCCTGCTCAGGGAAGCAGGACAGTCCCTAATGCTGGGGGTGGTGTGAGAGATGGATGGGCTCAGTGTCTGACCCTTCTCCGCTTCCCTTGGGATGTTTTTCTCTTCCCAGCTGGTCAAGAGCTGCAATGAGGGAGCTCGGGCTATGGAGAGGACGGAGCAGATGTACACCTTGCAGAAACAGCTGGAATTCGGGAAGAAGAAGGTGAGGCCTTGTGGAAGTGGTGGTGGGAAGTCTTCTGGGGCCTGTCCAGCAGGCCTGTGCTGGGAATCCTTCTGGGAAGCCTGGACTGGGCCGTTGGATGCAGGCAGTGTCTAAAGGGTGTGGTAAAGGTAGGACGTTTTCACCCACTGTTGGGGTCCGGGGGCTGTTGGGGTCTGGGGGCTGCATCTCTGGGTGTGCAGGAGTGGGGTGCATGGCTGCTCTGCCGTCCGCCTGCCTCCTGGAAAATCCTTTGGAAAAGAAACTTTTTGCATGTGGTGTGTCCATCCCAACTGACCCAGGGCCGCTGCAGGTTCAGTTCTTGCCTTGATTTGCGTGCTGCTGGTGAGGAGGGCAGTAACTCAGCCTGTTCTGGCGCTGTTCCAGCCCTTCCCGCTGATCTCGGTGTCCCGGTGGCTGCTGAAGCGGGGGGAGCTGCACCTGCTGCTCTCGGAGGAGGCCGGGATCTTCCGCCGCGGCGCCGGCCGCCTCTGCCACCTCTTCCTCTTCAACGACGTCCTCATCATCACCAAGAAGAAGAGGTGAGGCCGTGGGGAGGGCCCTGCCTTTCCCTGGGGAACAGCCACGGGGTTAAACCCCAATTTCCCGAGCGGCACATACCCGGGATATCCATGAAATTTCCTTGGTTTGACCTTTTTGAGGTGTCCCTTGTCAGCCAGAAGAGAAGCGCCCAGTCCCACCAGTGGCTTTGCCTCGGTGGGTGGGTGGCCAGCAAGTCCCCAGAGCCATGTGGCACCCTGGCCAGCAGCTCCAGGCTGCGCTGGCAGTGCCTCCTGAGCCTCCTGTGCCGGGCTCAGAGCCGGGAAGTGGCCCAGACCCCACAGCTGAGGCACTGGTCCCATCTGTGCCACAGTGAGGAGAGTTACATGGTCATGAACTACGCCACGCTGGACCAGGTCACCGTGGAGAAGGTGGAGAGCACGGACCCACCCTCCCCTCCTGGCAAGGCCGGCGGGCACCTGCTGCGGGTGGTGCTGGAGAAGGACAGCGAGGGCCGGCGCGAGGAGGTGCTGCTGTCGGCAGAGACGCTGTGAGTGCCATGCTGGGATTTGGCTCGCTCCCAGCATGAACTGGTGCCCTGGGAATCCTCTGAGGTTTCTGCAAAGCTTCCTTTACCCCCACACTCCTCCTCCCAGAAATGGGGATGTGCACAGGCTTCTCCCACGCCGTGTTCCTTCCTCTCTCTTACATTTCCCATATAATTCCCATATCAGCTTCCCCCGTCCATATGAAGCAAAGCAGCTGGGTTGTGTGTGCCACTTGGGAAGTGTCCTTCCATTGAATACTCTGATCAAATGACTCCCCTGGAAAGCATTCACCCTGCTGGGAATGTCCAGCTCCTGCTGGCCACAGGGATGCTGTCCTAAGGCTTTCTTTGTGTTTCCCTCTGGCAGGAGTGACCGTGCCCGGTGGATCGCGGCGCTGATGCACAGGGAGAAGGAGAAGCCTGACACCACTCCCAAAGGAGGTACCGTGTGCCAGAGGGCAGCCTGGCTCTGCTGGGATTCCCTGGCTCTGCTGGGATTCCCTGTTACACCACACCATTTGCAGGCCCAGGTTTCTACCTGGTTCTCCTCCACTCCTGCCAATGGAGAGGAAAACCCCATGCCTTGCTCCTTAGGAGTTGCCTCCCCCTGAAGTTATCAGTCACAATTAACCTTAAATACATTTCCTGGGAGGCTCAGTGGAATTCCAGGAATGCCTTCAGCTGTTGTTAGAGGAGGTTTGGCAAGCTTGGAGGATTAAGGGGCGGGGACAGGAGGGAATGGAGGATGGAGTGGTGGGTGGGCAGCCAGGGGCTCACGGCTGAGGAGGGGCTGTGCCTGCTCACTGTCCCTGCTGTCCCCTGTCCTGCAGAGCTGAGCCAGGTGGAGATCACCCGTGCCTACCTGGCCAAGGAGGCGGATGAGCTGTCCCTGCAGCAGGCAGACGTTGTCCTGGTGCTGGGGGGAGAGGACGGTGAGTGCTGCGAGCACGGGGCTGGGGCTGGGGCAGGGTGGGGGGAGCCTTCAGTGATCCCCAGGAACTGGGATTTCAGCAATTGCAGAGGCTTCCAGGAAGCCCTGGCTGCTGGTGAGGCCCGTGGTGCTGGCTGGTGCTGTGTCCCCACAGGGACTGAGGGAGGTGGCACTGCCATGAGCAGCTGTTGTGTTTCTTGGGGTGACTCCTGTGTGCAGGAGAGGCCTCAGAGGGGGGAGAAACACACCCCAGAACAGGCAGGAAATCAGAAACCTCCTCCCCTGCCATGCCTGGATGCCTCTAGCCAGCACCTCCGAGGGAAGGGAATGGTGCCTCCCCAGGATCCAGGGCCCTTCCCGGCTGTGTCACCCGCTCTGTTCTCTCCTAGGCTGGTGCTGGGGGGAGCGTTTGCGGGACGGGGAGCGGGGCTGGTTCCCCCAGGCCTGTGCCCGGCCCATCACCAGCCGCGTGGCCGCCGAGGGCAACGTGCGGCGCATGGAGCGGCTGCGCATCGAGACCGACGTGTAGGGCCAGCCCCGAGGGACCCCTCTGCCTCAGGGACCTGCCTCAGGGACCTCCAGCCCTCTGCAGACTGAGCCCACGGAGAGGAGGCAGCAGCAGCAGAGCCATTCTTGAACTGTGCTAGTCTCGGGTGGCAGATCTCATCGGCCAGGCCGGGTCCGTGTGGCACCTGTGACACAGCAGCTCCTGGCAGCTCCTGGCAGCGCTGGCACTGGTGACCCAGAACAGGCTCCGGGAGCAGCTCAGGCCTTGGCTCAGGTTGGAAAGGCCGAGGCTGTCCTGGGCTCTGAGGTGCCCATGCCACTGTCTCCGTCCCTGCTGGCACCAGGGCCAGCACCTGCTGCACACCTGGCGTGGGGAGAGCACACCCCGACCAGGGATTGTTAGGAACTGAAATCCGTGTGTTTGGCTTATTCCTCGACCCAGTTTTCCCTCTTGTTTCTCTTTTTTCTGTCTCTTCCCCCCACAATAATTCTTGGGCCCTTTGGGCAGAGCTGTGACCTGCACAGGTGAGGGGATGCCAGACACCTTTCTATCACTGGATAAAATACTTGATGCCAGAGCTGTTCCCATGGAGTCAGCTCTGGGGCCAGGAATGGATGCTCCAGGCAGACGGGGAAGCAGGGGCAGGATGAGGAGCAGTACTGCAGCTCCCACCTGCCTTTCCCTCCTCCCAAAGCTGGGGAGGGGGCTCTGCCCAGGGCTCACACCTCACACCCTGTGCAGGGGACATGGCAGCTACAATTTTGGGGTGAGCCAGCCTCACACACTGCTAGCATCACATTCGCAGGGGCAACATTGCTGGGACGTCTGTTCTGATGGAACTGTTGGACTGTAAATTAAGGTAGCAATAAATCCTTGGATACCAATGAACTGTGCGTCCTGTGTTAGTGGCGACAGCGTCCCTGAGCCTGACAGCTCCAAGGAGCCAGGTTGTCCCAGCTCTGAGCCTTAAAAGGAAGTTCCATACTGCTGGTGGCATTGCTGTGGCCTCTGCATGTTCTCACACAAAATGTGCATCTCATGAAACACCTTCCAGAGCCCCTGACTGCCAGCCTGCCATCACCTGGAGCAGCTGTCAGCTGTATTTGACTGAGAGAGACACGGCGAGTAGAAACTCAGCCAGGCTTTCTGTTTATTTCTCTTTAACTGTGGAGAAAGCAACATTTTTCATCAGTGCTAAATTAAAGATCCAAAAAGGGAGACAGTACAAGAAAAGAGGAAGCAAACAAACTGTATTAAGAAATATGAACAGGAAAAGAACATTACATAAAAATACAGGTACAGGGTTGCTGCAGTCCCATGCTCAGACACGTGGTTTGCTCCAAGCAGCTGCCAGGAGTCAGGGAGCTGCAGCTGGAATGGGACAGGATGGATCTATCCCCATGGTTAAAGCCGTTTCCGTGTTCTCCTGGAGCAGGGCCATCGAGGCAGAGCATCTCCACTGGCCTCCTCCTCCTCCTGTGCTGCTCCCAGTCACTGGAACCTTTCTCCAACGCCCCAGGAACTTCAAGGCAAAGGGAAGCTGAGGGATGATTGTCTGGAGAATCGGCAGCACCACTGGCAGCACTGACTGGGGTCATTTGGCACACGGACAAAATCTTCCTGCTCCCTGCTTATCCAACATCCAACCCTGACAACACGATTTTGGTCCTTCACTACATGCTTACATTAACATGATTTCTTCACAAGAATGGTATCTAATGCAAAAAAAATACTGTTAAGGAAGAAATAAAATAAGAACGGAATTAGCCCAAAATTACAAGTTATATACAGATTAAAATAAATTCCATTAGGAAAAGAAAGAATTCTTTTATTATTTTCAGTTGGCCCCTGTGGGAATAATTTAAAGGCCAAGCGCCTTGGGCAGGGCTGTGCTGCAGCCTCTGGAGTGGGGATGGGATGGGATGGGACAGGACAGGAGGGGACAGGAGGGGACAGGGCTGTCCCTCTCCCCTGCAGAGCCGGGATTCCTCCGGCAGGGTCGGCTTCTGGGCTCTACCTGCCCAGGAGCTTTGTGCAAATACGAGAAGCAGTTGGGTCACACTGCNAGGGTGACACGGTGACGTTGGAGTGGGGACATTCCCCGCTGCTGCAGGTGGCCAGCTCCTGGCTGTGTCTGGAATGGCAAACTCAGGGTTCAGGGCTGGGCGAAGACATTCCAGCTGGGATTTGCAGTGACCAGATGTGCGAGGCTTTGTCTCCATCCACGCGGTGTCTCTGATTGCTATGCTGGATTTAGGCTGCCTTTTTCTTGGAATAAGTGACGCGGGCAGCGCCATGGGCTCACAGACTCCTGGTCCATGGGTTCACAAACTCCCAGTCCATGGGCTCACAGAATCCTGGCATGAAGAACAGACTCCAGGCCCCCACCAAGCTCGTCCAGCACAGCGTGTGCTGTCATCGAGGAGGCACCAGCTCTGCAGGCGAGTGCTGGAGCTCAGCGTGTTTTCCCCTGGCAAATGGTCATTTACAGTAAAACACCGCGGAAAATTCAAATTTAAAAAAATAATTCAAGTGAGGTGGTGCATCCACAGGAGGCCCAGTCTCAGGAGAGCCGGGCACTGTCAGCCATCAGTCCTGACAACACTGTGGTGCAGCTTCCCATAAATATTGATGCATAAATACCTGATTTGCACCATGATTGCAGCCCCCTCCCCAAGCCCAGCACCCAAAAGATGAAGGCCAGCAATGTGTCACGAGCTGTCAAAGTCCACTGTCCCCTGACCAGAATTGATCCCTTCTGAACCGGTGCTCTGGTCTCTGGCCAAAGGCACACACTGGTGTGGGCACACGTGTCCTCACGGCCAGCCCGCGCTGGCACAGTGAACTGGTTATACTGGGCGCTTCAGCCTCGCTCAGACCACCCCAAAAGCAGCAGCTGGGGTTGTCAGGAGACGGGAGCTGCTCATGTGGCTCATAAATGAGTTCATTACAGGTCATTGGCTTCTTCAGGTGGCTGCTTGGTTAAACCCAGGGAGTGCTCCCCGGACCAGGACCTACTTCGCTGGCCGGAGCCCCTCCGGGGGTGGTGGTGGCCTGGTGGGTGGCAGGGACTGCGTGGCTGGAAGGGAAGACAGGACAGGTCAGTCCTCGCTGTGGACAGCCCCGCTGCAGGGCTGACCCTCCACACCGCTGCCCTGCCGGGGGGGCACAGCCTCCTCCCCATTCCCCTCCCCACTGGGAGCACTGGTGGCAGTCTGTGGGTTTGGGTCAGACCCTCCTGCCACCCACCCCCACTGCCCAGCACCCACGGGGGTCACTCTGAGCCAACAGGTTCAGTCATGGTTTGGGCAGAAATGAGGAGTGGGGGGGTTTGCACTGTGGTTGGTGCACGGGATCATTGTTCCAGCGTGCCCATAAAAGAGTGGGATTTGCGCCCTGGCTTTACCATGGCACATTTGTGGCCAGGCTGCTAAACAGCTTTATTTCTGAGGCTTCATAACCCTCCCTCGCGGCTGCAGTGACAGCAAACGGGGCAGACCAACCGAGGGGCTTGGGAAGAGGCAGGAGCTACCCTAAGTGACTGCATGTGGTTGATTTACTGCTCCCAAACCCAACCTCTGGGGCAGAACCCACATCCCGAGCAGGGGTACAGCATTCCTGTGGGTTCTGCTGTGGGATTCCCCATCGGCTGCACTCATCCCTGCCCTGGCCTCACCTTCCCGGCAGGTGGGCCCGGTGTGGCCGTTCAGGCAGAGGCACTGCCCGTTCCGGGCGTTGCAGTAGGAGCTGCTGGGGGCACACTGGCAGGCCAGGCGGCACTCGGGGCCGAACTGCGTGGGCCGGCAGTCTGCAGAGGGCACAGAGATGCTCAGGCTGGTGCCCATGGCAGCAGCCGAGCAGGAACGCTCAGCGCTTCCCCGGGATGCTGCAGGCAGAGCTTGTGGTGGATGTTGGGTGTGGGATAGGGCAGAGAGAGCTTTTTGCTGTGGTGACACAGGACATCAGAGCATCCCCAGGCCACCAGGATGTTCCTTCAGCCTTTGATCCTCCTTGGACCCTGTCAAGCTGAACACGCGGGCTCTGGAGGCTGGGGCAGAATTTGCATTCAGATCCGGCTGCAAACAGGGGCCAGAGAGGTGAGTGCCACTGCCCCTCTCGCTCTGTGAAGTGACACACACCAGAAAAAAAGCCTCTTCCAGCTTCCTGTGATGCCTTAGGTTTTAGCTTTTATATTTTTCAATCCTGCATTCCCAGTGTGTAACTCTGCAGTGTCCTGGAGCCTGTGAGCTGCTGCTCTCTCATGCTGAGACAGACAGAACAAAGCCTCTCCAGGCTGCTCTCCAAGGACACCCAGCCCGGCCTAGGCCCAAAATGTGTAACCCAGCATCTTGAGAAGGGGGGCAAGCTGAGGGGAAATTCCATCATTAGCTAAAGTTTAATTGGTGAAATTGGGTTGAGATGCAAATGGACCAAAGCTATAAAAATTGTGAAGAACTCGTGGCTCGGGGTCCATCTTGGGTGCAGCCTTTGGCCTGCCCAGGGTGTGCCTCTGAAGGCCTTTCCAATAAATATCCACCTTTATTCCCTTCCTCCTGTCCAGTCTCTGTTTCTAGGTCAGCCTCTTTAGGCATCACCTGGGAGCAAAATTCCCGTCACACAGCCCCCTTCCTCCCCTGCCCAGCTGGGGCTCGGCTCACCTGCAGCACACGTGGGGCCGGTTTTGCCCGGGGGGCACAGGCAGCGCCCCGTGGCCGGGTCACAGGGGACACCGCTGGGGCAGTCACAGCGCCGCCGGCAGCCCTCGCCGAACGTCCCTTCCTCGCAGGCTGCGTGAGACACGGAACAGAGCACCCGCACTCGTGCCCGCGCCTCGGGATGCCCCGGGAAGGGGAGAAGGGTGGGATGGGATGGGATGGGATGGGACGGGCGGTACCTGTGTGGCAGCGCTCGCCCCGCAGCCCAGGGGGACACTGGCAGCGCCCGGTGGCGGGGTCACAGCCGGCTCCGTGCTCGCAGTCACAGCGCTCCCGGCAGCCCGCTCCGTGGAACCCCGGGGGACAGCCTGGCATGGGAAAAGCTCCTTAGAGCGTGGGTGGGTGGA
>VWZT01015222.1:133829-155210 GCA_013397055.1 Pachycephala philippinensis
CTTGGCAGCAGCCTCTGGACTCCCCAGGGTGTACCTTTGAAGGCTCTTCAAATAAAACCTACCTTTATTCCCTCATTCCTGTCTAGTCTCTGTTTTTAGGTGGCCACCTCAGGCATCACAGTGGAACCAGAGCTGTGTGAGGCCAGGGATGCACCGAGGGAAGGGATGCAGCCAGGGTGAGGATGATCAGATTCCCTGCACCAGCTCCTCAGCTGTGCAGTGTCACAGGGGATGTCACTTGCTGCCACTCGCCATGGTGCTCCAGGGCACCCATCAGCTCTGCCGTCACTGTGACCAGCCGCTGTGCTGGTTGGGACAGAAATAACCCACCCACAGGGCTCCCAGAGGTCAAGGCTGTCCTCCGTGAGAAAGCAACCCATGAGGCTGCTCCTGTTGAAAAGCCACAGGGATATTTGCACTATTAAGTGAATAAAATTATTGTTTTTTCTCTGTTATGCTAAAGATGTCGATATTGGAAGCACATGGCAGACAGGCTGTGTCAGCAGAGTGCTCTGGCCAGCAGCTGCCCAGCAGCACGGGCCTTGTCCCTACCAACAGAGGAGCAGAGGAAATGCCACCCTGGGACAACAGAGCAGTTCTGCATTGTTTATTTTAATTTTACCTTCCTGTTTTCTCTCTGTTCCCCTCAATCACCTCCTTCCTACAGAAAGAGGAGGTCAGGGTATCTCTTGTGCTCATTCGCATTCTGCTTCTCTCTCCTCCTTCAGTAATAGTTCCCATATGCTCCCAACATGTGACTGAAGTCCTTTTGTCTGAATCTCTGATTGTCTCCCTCTCTCTGGTTTTCAGATTATGTCCCCCAAATTTTAACCCTTTGGGAGCAAGCAGTGAGCAGCAGCAGCAGTGACACCTCCTTTGGGTACTCTGGGTAACTACTGCTGTCACAGCTTTCCAATGCTTTGGGTGGAAAATACCTCCCCAGTTTCCATGGGAATTTACCATGGAAATTGTGGGTTTGACATTCTTCCCTGTGTCTGCCACTGAATGTCCCATGAAATAGAGATCTCTGCCCCCAGTCATGGCTGAGCAGTGAACAGGCACTGCAAAGACCTTTGGGTGCAAAGACAAGGGAGAACCCCTGGAGCACTGTTTTATGGGGGAAGAGTCCCCTTTACCACCTTTTTCCTTATTAAAATGACATTTTTCGGCACAAGACTCAGTGGTCAGAGGAGTCAGATGGAGCAGGGATTGTTCAACAAGAGGGTTGAAAGATGCTGTCAGTGAACAGCTACAAAGGGATGGGTTCAGGGAATCCCATGGGAAACACTTCCAGCTTTCAGAGAAGCACATCTGGCACATCTGTGAGTGGCATCAGCGACGGCCAGAACAGCCTTTTACCAAGGGATGGCAGATCTCTGCTAAGACAGAGGAAGGAGGAGGATGGGGACGGCCCCCAGCACCACGGAGCAGGTGAGGGGACAGCGGACTCACCGTCCTGGCAGAGCTCTCCGGCCACGCCGGGCGGGCAGCGGCAGGCGCCGGTGGCAGGGTCACAGGTGCCACCGTTCTGGCACCGGCAGCTCTGGCTGCAGTTGCTGCCGAAGGTGCCGGCCGGGCAAGCTGGGGAGGGAGAGGGAGATGAGGCTCAGCCTGGCCACAGCCTGGCAGAGGAGGGGTCAGAGCTGCCACTCACTCTGGTTGCAGAGCACGCCGGTCCAGCCGGCCGGGCAGTGGCAGCCGCTGCCCTCGGCGTTGCAGGTGGCTCCGTTCTGGCAGTCGTCACAGGTCAGGCTGCAGTCGGGGCCAAACGTGTGCTCCAGGCAGACTGCAACGAGAGGCACCGAGGGTGAGAACCTCCCTGAGACTGCTGCAGCATCCCGGGGAGTTTGGGCAGAGGAACCCCCGTGCTGATGCTGCGGCAGAGCTAAACACAGAGAAGCACTCGACAGGTCCTGTGTGTTCAGCAAACAGATAAACCCAGAATGAACCAGGGTTACTTATATATATTGACATATATTGCTTATTCCTGAAGAGTTCCAAGCAAAGTGTGGCACTGACCGCTGCTGCAAAATGCCCACCGAATTTCTCTGACAGCGTGTGCTCCCCTCGTGCTTCCACCTCCTCCTCCTCTTCCTCGTAGTCATCGTTGAAGAGCTGGGTGAATTCATCCCTCAGGATGGCCACGTGAGGGATGGGGCGGATGACGGGGCGCCGGCCGTCCAGAGCCTCCACCGTGTCCTCTGTGGCTGGGGGAGCAGGGACAGAGGTGACAGTGTCACAGAGAGAAAGGAGCCAAGGTCTCTGCGAGGTGAACAGTGGGGCAGGACCTCTGCAACAGCAAAGGGAAACCAGGACTCTCTGTGCGGCTCAGGTTTGCCCACCTGCATTTTTTGTTTTGTTATTCCCAGTGTTGAGAATAAAATAAATAAAAATACAGAAATCTGTTAGATTCTGCAGACAGGGATTGGTCATTCTATGGCTGGAGACCCTCCAGACCCCTTTGTGTTCTGTTCTCTCACTGATCTCGCCCTGTTTTGTCACCTCTAAAGCTTTTCCAAGCTGTTAAGGGTTTTTTTGCTAGAGTGGACCCAGGTCAGCTACGTGACCTCCAGATCTTTGTACTGCTACAAATAAATAATCTATTATTTCTTATAAGGAAAGGCTGTAGAGGCTGGTGCCTGTGGCAGGGGCTCTGGCTCTGTGTTTAACATGGAGCCATCACTGCAGGCTGTGTAGCTGCTGGAGGTGCAGCTGTGCCAGAACTCCCTGCAATTCTTTGGACAGGGCTGTGAATGAGGCTGGAAGAGGACTGCTCCTGTCTGGGAAAGCTTTCCAGGGCTGGGGTGAGGCACTGCCACTGCTCAGGTGCTGTGAAGGAGCTGGAGGAGGTGAGGTGCAGGGCTAAGGAGCTCCAGGCTGTGTGGTCCTGGCTGGGACAGGAGGCAGAGCAGGGACCCAGCGCCCAGCCTGAGGCAGCTCTGATGAGGCACTCACAGATGCAGCTCCTTCTGTCTTCGTCCAGCTTGTGCCCAATGTCACAGCCACACTGGAATGACCCTGGCTGGTTCTGGCACGTGTGTTCACATCCCCCGTTGTTTGCAGAGCACTCATCCACATCTACAAAACATGGGACACTCCAATGGGACAGGAGCAGGGACAGGGGCCCGGCCATGCAGCAGTAATGGGCTGGTGGCATCCTCTCTGCTAAATATGTGAGACCATCCACTCTAAAAATGGAGTTAAACCACCTCAGGGATTAGGGATGCCTGGGTTTCAACATGAAATGTGCTGGGCTTCAGTTCCGATCCATCATTAATTGTGTAGGAACAGGTGGGTGTGTTTGGCTCCTTCCCCTGGGAAATGTTGAGAGCTTTGGAAGTGAGAACAATTATTAGGGGGATTTTTCCCCATATTCTTTCTGTTGGGAAGGTGACTCATCAGAAGGCTGGCAGGAAAACTGGTAGGAGCTGGGAGAAACTGGAAGAAATGCCTGGCTGTTCGCAACCAGGTAAGACAATTGCTTGTTCTCCTAATTAAAAGCTTCATTAGTCACCGTCTTGGCTGTTTTATACAGACATTGTTATTTGTCTTTATCCTTTGGGTGAAAGTGATGGGCAGTGTTAGCCTCTGGGGTTGAACATCAAATGGTTTTTGTGAATTAACAGGGTCAGGCCTGGGCCAGCTCACCCTGAATCATCCTGATCTGAGCTTGATGTGTTCAAAAATCCCATTGTCCCTCTCCAGTTGTGCTGGGCTTAGTGTAGGGCTTAGAACTGAGCTGCCCAACACTAAACAAACTGAGGAGAGCGACAAGAGGCAAATTAGAAGTAGAGGGACCCTGTGTGTGCCTGGCTGTGCCTGGAGCCCAGCGAGGTGCTTGCACTCACCATCACAGCCACAGCCGTCCGTGCTGAGCCTGTACCCGGCGTGGCAGGAGCACTCGTAGCCCCCCGGGTAATTGTAGCAGTCTTGCTGACAGCAGTGAGAACCAGTGTCACACTCGTTGATATCTAAATGAGAAACAAAGGGTGTTAATGCACTGCAGAGTGGTGACAGGAACTGTTCAGCTGCTCCCTGGCTAGTTCTGGTGAGCTTTTACTCATCTGCTGCCAAATGCTGAGCCAGGGTTCTCGAGTTCCTCCTGAAATCAGGGAGCTTTGTGTTAACAGATCGTCCTCCCCGTGGAGGGAGGAATCCTGAGTCCTTGAGGGGAGCTCACTGTGATTCCCAGTTGCAGGCTGTGGTTACAGGTTTCGTGTCCTTACAAGCAGGGTGATTCCAGCTGACTGACTCCTGCTTAGGGCAGTTTCATCAGGGAAAAACTAATTAGTTTGGAAGTTGTAATTGCTGTCCAAGTCGTAACTGCTGCCCAAGTATATCTTGAGGGGAGGTTTGGGGATGTCTTTGAGCAGAGCAATGTTTCATCTGCTCTCACTTTCCCCTGGTTTCTATCCTCCTGAACCTGTTTGTAGTGCACATACACAATAGCCAAGAGAGATCCTGACCTAAGGCCCCAAGAGGGATCCTCTCCATTACCTGGGATGTGCTTGGAAATCAAGGTCTGGCCTTTTCCTGTTCCTTACCAGTGCATGACTTCTGATCCTCTTCCAGCCGAAAGCCAAAGTTACAGGTGCAGACCGGGCCAGAGCTGGTGTGGTGGCACATGTGGGAGCAGCCCCCGTTGTTGGCTTCACAGCTGTTCACAATCTCCATCTCTATCCCTGGAAAAGGCAGCCTGGTTGGGATCCTGTGGGACACATCTGCACGCACCGCTGGCCCCTGCCTGCCCCTGCCTGCCCTGCCAGCTCCTGGCACTGCATCCCTGCTGAGGAGGGGGATCTGCGGTGGGAAAGGATGGAAATAGCTCAGCACAGAGGCCACTGCTGGGCTGGGAAGTGGGGTATAAAAAGAAACCTCTGGATCTCACGCAGCCTCTTAGGGACGGAGTCGTGGAGCAGGCTCTGGACAATCTCTGGGATGAACAGGCTGCGGATGAAACCGCTCCCACTCCTGCCAAGCAGCAGCGTGTGCTGCCAACCAAAAGTTGGCTCGGCCTCAGAGCAGAGCTGTTCTGGTGCCAGGGAGAAATGGGAGCAGCAGAACACAGCTAAGTAGGGAAACATCCAGATGCCTACAGCGAGAATCGTTAGTTCCTGACATGTCAAAAGTGGTCGGCGCAAACATCAATTGCAGCCATAGATCATCCGAGCTTGGCAAGCTTTCTGTAAACTTGTCTAGTTAATTAAGCTTTCTTAAACCAAAAGGAACTTGTTTCATGGAGCTTTGACTCAGTTCTGAACCTCAGGAAAACAATTTCTGCCTTCAAGAACACTGAGTTTTTCGTGCATTCAAACCCAAGGAGGATGAAAGAAAGGGAACTTGATGCTTCCCAATGGATCCATGCTTGTCAAAAACAAAAGCTGTGCCACAGTGGAAGACTTTATTCCAGATTTCACAATGTGATTGTCATCCCTGTCTTCCCTTTTCTTATAAAAGCAGCACAAACAGGGTTTTGCTTAAAAGAAACGTGCTAGGAAGGGCAGAGAGAAATACCTTTCATGTGGAAAGGCTGCTTTGGTGACCCCGGGGCAATGTCAATGGTTACAGAGTGAGATTGGCTGTGTCCCTAAGAAGAAAGCTGTGTACATGCTTAGGCTCTTAAATCTTATGTCATCAGCCTGGTGCCCCCCATTGCTCTGTTTGATGCCTTTCAAGACCCATTTATGGCCTGCAAAGCCTCGCCCTCATACCCTTGGCAAGCCCCAGCAGCTGCACAGGGACCCTCAGAGCTCCCAGTGACACCAGCTGCCAGCACTGGGACTGCCACGGTGGCTGTCATCTGTGAGGGGCTGGTTCAGCCTGGCCCTGCTGGGCTGCACCAGCTGCACAAAGCTGGGAGGACAGTCCGGCTCCCTCTTGCATCACAGAGTTTATTTCTCTCCTCGATGGGAGCAGATGTGATCCCTTCCCTGGCTCAATTCCTCCTTCAGTGACACATCTGCAGCTGACTGAGCTTGTCCAGCGGAGTCCCCAAGAGCAGAACTTGGCTTATTTGAAGCCAAATGGCTCCAAATCAATTGCCTAAACCAGCTAAAGTAGCTTCGTGGTGACTTCAGAGACCAGACCAAGATTTTTATCTTGGTGGGGGAGTAAACAGCCCCAAAACTGCTTGTGAAATCCTTCAGCAGAGCTTGCTGTGGCTTGGCCCTGGCGATTCCCAGAGGGCAGTGACAAACACGTGCCTGCAGCAGCCCAGGTGTGCCCTGTCCTGCTGATGCCTTAGGTTTTAGCTTTTATATGTTTCAAATCCTGCATTCCCAGTGTGTAACTCTGCAGTGTCCTGCAGCCTGGGAGCTGCTGCTCTCTCATGCTGAGACAGACAGAACAAAGCCTCTCCAGGCTGCTCTCCAAGGACACCCAGCCCGGCCTAGGCCCAAAATGTGTAACCCAGCATCTTGAGAAGGGGGGCAAGCTGAGGGGAAATTCCATCATTAGCTAAAGTTTAATTGGTGAAATTGGGTTGAGATGCAAATGGAGCAAAGCTATAAAAGTGTGAAGAACTCGTGACTCGGGGTCCATCTTGGGTGTAGCCTTTGGCCTGCCCAGGGTGTGCCTCTGAAGGCCTTTCAAATAAATATCCACCTTTATTCCCTTCCTCCTGTCCAGTCTCTGTTTCTAGGTTGGCCTCTTTAGGATCACTGCTGGGCAGGGCTGAGACCTCAGTACTCACGGTAGCAGCGTTTGCCATCGGCCCCCAGCTCATAGCCTGGGTTACAGGTGCACTTGAAGGAGCCCCGGGTGTTGAGGCACTGGTGTGCACACATGGCCAGCCCCGTCAGGCACTCGTTCACGTCTGGGAGAGGGAGAAAGCCGTAAGATAAGCAGGCTGAGCCTTAAACATCCTTCCAAAGGGACTATTGTTATGATATTTGAGTTCTGCATTGATTTCTTGCACCCAAACTATTCACTGGGGTCCAAACCAACAGAGACACAGAGTTAAGAGTTTGGAATTGCTGTAAATCTTCCCAGGAGATTGGATGACATGAAAGTGGGGCATTCACAGAATCACAGAATCAATTAGGCTGGAAAAGACCTTTGAGATTATCAAGTCCAATCTATGACCTAAAACTACCTCATCACCAGACCATGGCACCCAGTGCCACATCCAGGCTCTCCTCAAACACCTCCAGGGACAGGGACTCCACCACCTCCTTGGGCAGCCCATTCCAATGCCTGACCACCCTTTCTGGAAGAACTTTTTCCCAACGTCCAGCCTGATCTCCCCCGGAGCAGCTCTCTGTTGTTACAGACAGCTCAGCAGCGCTCTTGCACAGACTGAGCCATCCAAGGGAAGGTGTGTGCATCCCTCGGTTCTGCTCACACTGAGCATTTCCCCATCCATCAGACACGGGGATTTCCCTCCAGGGGAGCTCTGCAGGGCACTCACCTTCGCAGGCCTTGCCATCAGGGGCCAGCTGGTAGCCGGGGTGGCAGTCGCAGCGGGCACGGCCGCGGTGGCTGTGGCAGCGGTGCATGCAGCCCCCGTTCCTGTCCACGCACGGGTTCCTCACTGCGGGCAGAGCACAGAGCCCGGCTCACCCCACACTGATCCTGCCTCTGCTGGCACTGCGGGAGAGCAGAGCACGGAGCAGCAGCAAAGCCTGCAGCCTGTGAGAGCCTGTTCTGCACCAGGCAGAAAATCCCTGCTGCGGCTCCATCCATTTGGGAGGATTTGCACGGTGTGAGATCCTGCAAAGGGCCGGCACTAAGCTGGCTAAAACCCTTCCAGCACGTCCCTCTGCAGAGATTACAAAGCAATTTGCTCCAAGTGCTCCTAGCCAGAGCTTTGCCAGTCTCTGACCTGCCCCAAACTTTTTTAGGCTCCAAACCCCACTGACTGCTGCGTTTGTAACATCCCTGTTGTTCCTTTTGCCTTAGCAACTTCACAGCTCAGGACTTCCCTCCTTCCTGCCCTTGGAATGCCAACTGCCATGAATGAGAACAACCTTTGTGCTCTGCCCCCTTCAGCTTCTCCCCCTCCTGAGCCAGGAGCAGGTCAGCCAGAGAGGGAGAGGATCCCACCCCGCTGCCACACTCTGCTGTCCCTCCACTCTCACAGCAGCCCGTGCCTTCGTACACTTTCATTTTTGTTGGCTACGCTCCTCCAGCTCTTCCCATCCCTTGGAATAAGCCGCAGGATATGTCCATGACAACAAAACACACAGAGCTTTTACTGGAAATCCCCCAGTCTGATCTGTCGGACATCTGAGCATCCCCATCCTGCTCCCAGCTGGAAGCTGTGGCTCCCCAGCCCCCGGGACTCACGGACGCAGCGTTTGCCATCCTCGTGCAGCTGGTGGTTGTGCCGGCACTGGCAGCGGTGCTGGGCCAGCGTCACCTGCACGCAGTCGTGCTCACAGCCGCCGTTGTTCAGGGCACACGAGTTCAGAGCTGCGGGGCAAAGGGACATGAGGTTTGTCACAAAAGGATGGCACCTGGACAAGCCGCTTGCACAGGGCCAGGGCAGGCTGCACACTCTTAAATCTCGTGAGAATTTAAGGCTGGAGCACATTCAGTGACAAGTTCATGGCTAACTTCATGAGCAAGGAGGGGGTTCAGGGGGAGATGTTGCTGCAAAAGCCTGTGGGCAGTGCAGGAGAGGCCACCCACTGCCGTGCCAGGTGGGCACCCTGCTCTTTCAAGGCAGGATCGGCTCAACAGTGTTGGGTAGGAACTTAAAATGGTTCTTTTCCACCATGAGAGGTCCCAGCACTCTCCCTGAAGGTGATTTCAGGACACGGGGAGCTGGGTTAGGTCCTGCCCAGGGAGGGAAGGAGGTTTCCTGCCAGGCATCCGCCCTCTCCGAAGGGCGCCGTGTCAGCAGCTAGGCTTCTGTGCTGCTGCCGAAATTCCCATCCTTTTGTTCCAGGACAGTCCCTGCAGGTGCAGCGCCACAGCTGGTTCGAGGCATTGCTGCTCAGAGAGCTGTGCTCAGGCACATTCAGGTTTTCCTGTAACAAAGTGACGTGGAAAACTGAGTTTCTGGCTCCGTGATGTGCCAAAGTCACCGATCACACAGGGCGAGCCCCAGCAGGTACTGCCAGTTCTGGGAACACTCAGGGAAAATGGTTTAAGGTGCATCCTGTGTGTCCACACCTGGACCCGGTGTAACTACCCCCAGCTCAGGGCTCTGACCAGATCTCTGTGTGGAACCTGGGCCACACAGGGTCCCTGATGCCGTGAGCAGCAGTGTCACCCAGACAGAGCACATGAAGATATAGCAGCAGGAGCTCTGATTTCATCCTCAGTGCAGCCAGGACTGGGAATTGAGCTTCCAAACTGGAGTTCCTGGCCGTGCCACAGCGTTTCTGTGTGGCCTTGCACAAGGAGCCCGGCGGATTCCAAAGAGGCAGAAAACAGAAGGTTTGGCCTGGGCTACGGCACAAAACACCCCGTGACCCAGCATGTGGACTCCTCACAAGCCTGCTATCACTAATCAGCCTGGGAACAGCCTCCTCCTCCTGTTCCTGTTCCTGTAATCTGGGATGTCTCTGCAGGACCAGCAGAAGGGTGGGATGTTTAACTGGGATGTGCTAAAGCACCTTGCGAGCAGCCAGGGGAATGTGTCTGATGCTGTGTTTTTACTGCAGCTCTCCAGGACCACTGACCTTGGATCCAGGAAGAATTTGAGCAAGGAAACAAAGCAGGGAAGGACTTTCTGGAGCTGGCTTCATGGACTCCACCAGAGAAGCCATTGTGGGGTAATGACATGCCTCCAAAGTGATCCAAGTACCCTCTTGGAGCATTGGGTGTCTCCTGAGTTAACCCACCCACTCCTCATGCACTGAGCTTCTCCAAAGAGAGGTGCCCCTCGTGGGAATTGGGAAAATGGCCTTTAAACCCTGTTCTGTCTCTTAGGAGCCACCCAAGTGTCACAGCCCACTGGGCTGGTGGAACGTGGCTCAGTCCAGGATGGAAACCCAGCCCTGGCTGCCACAGGCAGAACAGAATGATGAGCTGTGGTCTCACACGTTTCTGACCTATTTTTCAAACTCCAGAATAAACTAATGTGCTGGCTCTGAGGAATCCTTATAGGAAAGCTAAAAATATCTCTAATGAAAACCATCTCTCCCCAGGCTGATCCCTCAGGTGATCACAGTGCCCTCCACAACCTCCGGAGCTCTGGAAGCAGGGGAGATTGGAAAGCAGCTGCCAGCAGAAGTCGCTGTTTGTAACACACCTCTGAATCTCAAGGTAAGTTGGGTCCTTGCTCTTGTACCTTGGTGAAAACAAATATTTGGCCCAGGACGAAAATAAAGGGAAAAAAATATATATATTCATTTTTTTCTGCACCCCATTCCCCTGCAAAAAAATATGCTTTAACTCAGAGCTGTGGATCACTCTCATTCCAATTGTTAAAAGAGCCCCAAGTCCTCACGTTATGCCTCTAATTAACTAAACAACGTTTGGGGGAATAAAAGCAGCTTGACAGGGTCGAGATTTTGCCATACAAAACATAGGGCTGGAGCAAGAACTTGAGGTTTATGTTAGATGTGCTGGCATTGTTTCCTTTAATCCATTTGGAAGGAAACAACAGAAATACTCAANAGCAGAGATGGGTGGTCATTTAAAAATATTCCAATATATTAAAGTGTTTAATAACATATATTCAAAAATAGCCATCAATAATGTGCCTGTTGGAGAGCTTTTTTTATTTAAAAAAAAAAAAAAAAGAAGTAAAACAATGCTGATGCCTGCCAAAACATTCCTTCATCTGGGAAAAGCACTGGGCCAACATGGAACAGGCCAATGCATCTTATGTCTAAAATAACCTCCCAGGATGCAGCTATTCAGATGAATCTGAATCTAAATAACAGCCTCCTTGCAAACTCCTACAGGACAACTGAAAACACCAAAAGTTTGGGTTCTTCCACGCAAGATTTCAGGAGAGAGACCCCGTGTGAGGCTGGCTCTCCTCAGCTGGCTCCTCGCAGAGTCACAGCCAGCAGACCTCGCTGCTGGCCTTGTTTTAATTACTGCTCGGGGTTTTATTCTGTTTACAGAACCACTCTAAAAATATTTCCATTCCCAGATGCTCTGCCGAGCTTAACATTTCTGTGACAAGGCTGCCAAGCCCAGTGTCATCCTGTACATCACACAGATTTTTGTAATTACGGCTCAGACAGATTTTCCACAGATGATATTTCAGTGTCTGTGAGAGGGACGTTCCTTCCAGCCCTGCTGTCTGAGGGGAGTGCAGCGCTGCTGGAAGATGCTGCTCCCAGATCCTGACCCTCTCAGGCCTGGGAAATGGATAAGGAGGGATGGAAATGAGGTTTTTGCTGGTGACTGGACACGGGAAGTGGCTCTGTGCAGCAGCAGCCTGACACAGGAGTCGATTTAATACATGATCTCTGCCCCCTCCATCTGCCCTTCTGACTTCTCCTCTCTCTTCTGACTTCTCCTCTCTCCTCTGACTTCTTCTCTCTCCTCTCTCACCTTTCCTTCAGATCCAAGAGATTTGCCACCAGAAGCAGCGAGTTGATACCGCAAGAGTGACTGTGAGCAGCTGTAACCAGCACTGAGCAGGATGTTCCTTCTGCAGCGTCACACAAACCCCATCGACTCTAAGAAAAGGCTGAAAAATGTGTGACTGGGCAAAGAAAAGGTCAAATTCCCTAAAATGTGCAAGTTGTCTGCAAAATGAAAAGCCCCAGCAAGCACACGTGGTCGCTGACTCCCTGCACACACAGTTCAAGCCCACACAAACCTCCTGGCACGTTCCTCCTGTTCATTATATCACCCCTATAGCTGAGGTTTCTTCATTTGAAGTTCTCCTAATATAAACAGGGATCCATCATGTAATCCCAAACTGATTTATCCTAACCTCAGACAACTTCCAGAAACATGTTGTGTGTTAATCCAGACCATCTCTCTGCTCCTAAGGCCAACAAAAGCAATTGGCTCCATTAAACCCCTTTGCCTCGGCCTGGCCTGCATCCCTCTGCTGAAACAGTGGAGAAGGACCTGGAGATGTCAGCTTCCTGCCTCCTGCCCATGTGGTTCTGATAAAGAAAGAGGTGATTTCAGGACGCCCAAGGCCTCTCTTTGTTCTCTTTCACTCGCAATGGAAGCGGTTGCTCCTTTTCTCCCTCCCTCAGCAGCGATTTGAACAAAGACACCACAAAAGGATCCTGCACAGCGGAGCTGCAGAGCACCAGCTGTGGTTGGACACAGGAAGGTGGCTTCAAGCTGGTTTTGTGCTCTCCTGAGTCCCAGCCCCAGGTACCAGCTCACCCTGGAGAGCTGCCTTGGCCATGCCGGCTCAGTGTGGGGGAATTCTGCAGCTCCAGCTCAGCACTGCCAATCCATCTCGGAGCCTTTGTGGGTTTTGTGGGGAGCAGAAAGCATTTAAAGCATTAGATCCATGATTTGACAGCCCTTAACTAGAAACGTCACTGCAAAGGGCTCTTTCTGTCTCTAGAACACTCTCGCTGGGGCTGCCAGGAGCTTCCAACAGCCCAAATTTGTGCTTGTCCCAGCGTGGAGCTGCGAGCCTCCCTGAGCAGAAGGACAAGGATGGATGGATGGATGGACGGACGGACGGACGGACGGACGGACGGATGGATGGATGGATGGATGGATGGACGGATGCTCACTGTCTCCAGTTCCCTTCATTCCTGGCCTATCCCCTATATTTAGTGGCAATGCTTTGTGTGTTAACAGCACAAAATCTCTCCAGAAAATGAGAGGACATCCCAACTTGAAGAGAAAAACAGCTTTGATCGGTTGCCCCTATTCCCTGAGAATGGACCACGAAGAAACCTGGTGTCTGTGGGTACAAGAGGACAGCCACAAACTCCAGCAGAGGAGCCACCTCTGAGCCTGTGCTCTGTTCTGAGCTTTTAAAGGAAAAGGTGTTCCACCCCTCCACAAATTTAATGGATTAGTACAGAGCTCTGTGAAAGTGTGACATGTACTCATGTACAGGCAGAAATGTGTAAAGAGCAAAAGCCATCAGTCCTGAAGTGAGAAAGCCCCATTTTAGGTCCTGATCTCTTGATATTTTAGAACATTATTATACAATTAAGCAGTGAGAGGTTTTTATTTGCCCTGCCCTGCTTTGCTTTCCTGGGTGCTCTGGATCCCAGGGGTACCAGCACCACGGACCCACTGCAGATCCTGCAGGCTCCACTCCCCAGAGCTTCAGAATGGCCCCACTCACTGCTGTGGATCAGATGTCATGAACAGAGCCCCCTCACTTCTGGCAGACGAATTCCAGCACTGCACATGATGGCAAATACTTGCTCCCAAGTTTAGTGCAAAGCAGGTTTGCAGCGCTGGGCACGGGCAGCAGGATGGGGCAGCCCTGCCCGCCTGGATCCCGCGGGAATGCTCGGCCACACCAGCAGGGAAGCCTGGAGAGTGAAAGGAAACGATGGAAATTCCTCTTAAAGAAGAGATTCCTCCCTACAGCCATCCATTTTATGCTTTCCCTGGAAGCTCTTCCACCTTCTGGGGCTGGTGCTGCCGAGAACTCCTGATCCCAGCCTGTCCCGTGTTTCATTCCGCAGGCGGAGGCGGCGGCAGGATCGCCACACGCCACAAGAAAGGAGCAGCACATTGCAGAGACAATTAGGAGATGACAGACCACAGCACACTTCCATGTGAGCGGCAGCAGCTCGTCACCCCGACACGAGTGCTGCAGCTCAGTGCCGGAGCAGCGAGCTGTGAGAGGTGGCTTTGTCCCTTCTTTACCCTCCTTTTCCTTCTGCGATTTTCCAGCGAAATACGGGAATCCTGCACCTTAAATCTCACTGCTCTCATTTGGGTGTCATTATGTACTGGAGGCAGCTGTGGCCAGATGTGCCACATCTGTGTCTGTGTCAGTGCAGAGCTGGGCACAGTGGGCACAGCTTCCCTGGATGGATTTTTCCTGCTCCCATCACCATTCCCAACTGGAACACGCAGGCTCGCACCGCAGACTCAGGAGCGGGACTGTGTTCCGAGAAAACCCAGCAAATGCTCTCTGCAAACACCATCGCCTGGGAATTCTTTCCACTCGCATGAAAATAGCTCTCAAATAATGGAAAAATGTGTCAAACGAAGCTTGAGAGGGAGAAGTGGTTTAATTAAAACAGCCACAGATGCTGGAGGCAGACTCCGAGTTCCTCTCTGAGCTTCCAGTTTGGGGCAGGCAGACAACAACATTTCTAGGAATTGGCCCCAAAATCAGCTGCAAGGCAAACCTGGTGCCTGGATGGTGATGTTTGGACAAGCACCATCCAAGAGGATGCATGACCAGCATCCCAAGGAAGAATTGGGATTATTATGGCCACAGTTCCACACAGAGCCACGTTTATTGTCACTTGTCTGTCACACCTGCTGCCCACAGCATGGGCTGGGGAAATACTGAGGTCAAAATGAAGCCTGGCTTGAAACTTCTCATAATTTTATTTATGTATCTATTCTGAGAATGCCATATCTGATATAACCTTAATCAAAAGCAGAAGCACCAAAGCACTTGGGAGAAACTTCTCCTGAACCAGAATAAACTCAGGAACAGCAAAGCAGCCCCAGTTGTACGTGACCACGTGGAAGAACTGCAAATGTTTTGAACCCAGGGACAGAAACTGTGAGGAGAGACACAGGGTCATAGAGAAACACACAACCCATCAGCATCACCTCACACTCCAGGCACAGAGGATGGGTGGGAGCGAGGAAATCAAGGTTTTCTGTACACTGCCATGGATTTACTGGTAGGAAAGGGCTGCAAAGAACGAGAGATTGCCAAGGAGTTTCCGAGGGAGCCTTACCCAGGCAGGTCCTGCCGTCCGTGTGCAGGCGGAAGCCGGGCCGGCACTCGCAGTAGTAGGAGCCCAGGGTGTTCACACAGCGCTGCTGGCAGCCCCCGTTGTGGATCTGGCACTCGTCAACATCTGCAAAAAAACAAGGGGAGAGTGGAATAAACCTCAGGGGAGTGGGCAGGAGGGTGTCCGAGCTCAGGATTCTTTATCCTCTGATGCCCGACTCCGGATGTGAGGAATGAATACAAAGGGAACAAGACTGGCCCTTTTGGTATGTTTGGTCAGCCAAGCTGTTTATGAAATTCCAGGGACAAACCTGCAATCAGTGAACAACAACCAAAAAATCCTGATCTTATTCGTCACTCAGCACAACCCATCCATCTGGTCACCTCACAATGGTCACCTTCCCCACTGACTCCAAGATAACGGATTCATTCATATTTTACACTCATCAAAGGAAATCCCAAGTTTCTGAGGCAGATTTTTTCCTGTGCCATAATCAGAAATATGGGTAGAGCTGCACAGTTCCTTAATTCCTGCCGTTTGTGGGTGTGCACAGGTGTGCACCTACACGACCTTTCAGACTGGAGAGGGTCAGAGGGGAGAACCAGGTCGCACCCACACGAACAGCAAAGCACCCAACCCAAAGCATTCCCTTCCCCACGGAGAGAAAAACTGCAGCACCTTTGGGTCTCCTCGTGTTTCTCTTTGCACTTTCTGCACCTTCAGCTCACCCAAGCCCCACCCAGCGAGGACAGCCCAAGCCAAGGTGAGTTCCCATCTCCGTCCCATCCACGGCTGTTACTGAGAAGATAAAGAAACATTTCCTGAGTGAATCACGGCAGGGCGGGGACCCGGCCGTGTCCTCGCACGCCAGAGGTGCAGGAACGTGCCCAGCCCCAACCGAGCTCTGCTTCTCCCACAGCTCCCACCGGGCAGGCAAAGGGCACACAAAGGGAGCAACACAGCCCCGGCTGAGCCAAATTTTACATTAATTGGATAAATTGCCAAGAAAATCAGCCAGCAGCAGGGGAAGGTCCGGGTCAGGGATGGAACGGGAGCAAAGCGGGAAAGGTGACGCCTGTTTGCTGTTTCTGAGCTGCACGGTGACAACACAGAGTTACTGTTTTCTCAAAATGCTTTTCTTAGCAACGCTTAAAACATTAAAACCTAAAGCACGGAGATCATAAAAACCCTTCCTGTCCCACTGATTCCCAGGGAACCCCCAAGCTTGTTTCGGAAGAGCCTGCTGTACTGGCCCTGCTGGGCTCCTCCTGCAGAGCTCCCCACTGGAGCTGTGGTCTCCATCAAGCCAGCAAAATGCTCATTTGTGTAATGCCAGCCCTTTGCTTTATTCAGTGGACTGAGCCTTTTTGGAGGTTTTTGTATTTTCTTCCTGTTTTTTCCAAAACACTTAATACTGAAAGAAAGGAAAACGAGTAGATTTTTGAGGTGAAACATAAGCTTTGAGCAATGCTCTCTGAAGAGTGAGCCAAAGCCAAAGTGGCTTTTCAAGGGGAAAAATGCCACGGCATGAGTCTGAGATGCTGGTCAAAGCAACCTAATTCTGATTAAATCATTTTCCTCTGCACACACTTGGGATGCTGCAGAGCCCTGGAGCCCCTGAGGCACTCCCTACTCATCTCTGTGGGCAGGATTAGCTATTAATACACAGAACTGGCTCTATTCAACTCAAGAACAGGAAAACTGGGGTTTGGGAAGGTTTTATGTAGTGTAATAAAGTTTTTTGGTCTGAATTTAAATGACTATTCCACTGCTTCCCTTCAACTCTAATCTGAAACCGTAGAGAATTTACTGTCCAAGAAACGTAGTGATGTGTTGAGTAAACTTCTTACTTTCACCCCATTACTCACACTCGGTAATTTTACATCTCCTCTCTCCGTGTCTCCTCTTCCCCCTTTGTACTTTTCACCCTCTAAATCTCCGTGATTCCAGAGGGCTGTCCCCATCCCAACCCCCTCCTGGCCTGGGACAGCGGCCAGTCCTTCCTCGCTGTGGCCGCGGAATCACCCATCCCCTTCGCTGCAACCACGTAACCCACCACATCCCAGTGTCCCTCCCGGAGCCTCGCTGATCCCCTCTGCAGTACCAGCGAGATTTTGGGACATGCCCTGCACGATGGTGTGACCAAAACAGAACTGTCCCCTGGGGCAGTGAGGCAGCAGGTCCACCACCAACCCCGGCAGCATCTCCAGGCGTGCCCAAGGCTCAGAAGCGAGTGAGTCAGCCAGGAATACGGACTGGGAAGAGCAGAAACTGCTCCCAGGGCCAGGAGGAGCAGCTCTGTGAAGGGCCACGTTGCCCCTGGTGCAGCTCCTGGCAGCAGGAGCCGGAGCCCTACGTGACACGGCGCGAGCTGCGGTCCGTGGCACCGCGGGGTTGTTTTCCTACTGGAGAGCTGACAAAATCTGGTTGGAATTAATCTACCAAAGGAGAGAAAATGAGAAGCATACAGGCTTCTCTTCAGCTGACTCTGAGCAAGCCAGAGCAGTGCCAGGACAGAGTTTGCCAAGCCCATGGGCTGCCTGCTCCGTGGGCAGCGGGCACCAGGCAAAGCCCACCGAGGCAGGAGCCCAGCGCAGCAAGGGCTGGGGAGTGGGGCTTGGATCACTGGGGATGGAAACACCCCTGCTGTGGAGGGAAACTGGAGTTCTGCAAGGAGGGCTCACCCCAGAAATGCTTTCATTAGCCTCTTCCCTGAGCAGAAACAATCCCTGAAAGCTCAGACACCTACATGGACTAACACGGGTAATGCTGCAATCAAACACAGGGAAGATGAACACAAAACCAAAAAAATGGGGACGGAGCAAGGAGATGGCTGGCGGCGCTCCCTGAGCACACACAGGTCCTTCCAGAAGGAATACTGATTTATCACCAACAAGAGCTACATGTCAGGGGGAAGAAAGTGGCAACAGCAGCTCTGCAAAGCATTAAATATTTGGTACGGAGGCAGTTTATCTCCTTGCAGGGCTGAGGAGGAGGCGATGGATCCCAGCTGGAAGCACAGGCAGGAGGAACACTGCGGAGGTTCGCTCTGTCTGGCCGAGCAGCAGTGCCAGGCTTTAATCCCTGCAGCAATTAGCCTGGATTACAGAGAAGGGCTGCAGGGAAAAGGTTAATTAAAATCCATCGAGATGAGCATGTGTGGGATTTAGTGACTTTATCTTTCCAGTACCAGTTTGCTGAAGATAATTCAGCAATTTCAGGAAGAGACTGGATGGAGAGGACCCAACAGTCCCTGCTGCTGGGCAGGGGAGCACAGCCATCCCACACTATGGACACAGATTAGAACAAAAAAAAGTCTGCATTACTTCATTCCTTGCGTGTGTCACACAGTCCCAACATGGATAACCTGGGGAATTCGGATGCCCTGTTATTCCACACTCCCTGTGTGCAGACAAAACAGCCATGGCGAGGTCCAACACTGCAAGGAGGCCATGGGAGAGGATGATGCTTCATCCCCTCTCTGCTGCTCTGGAAGTTTTTTCCTCCTCTAGGCTGAGGAAGGACAGCTGGGAATGTGAGTGACCCACAGGAGGGAAGTAAAGGCCATTTGGGGTGGTCAGAGCACGTCCACACCCTCAGCTGTCATCTCATCCTAAACCAGGCATTTGAGAAAGCCCCAAAAGCACTGAGAGAGCTGCAGGAAGTTATTGGGGCCAGCATTCCTTCTGCTGCAGGTGGGAGATGCCCACAGCTGCCCCACACCCCCTGTGCCATCCTCAGCAGCAGATTCCAAAGGCACCTCAGGAATGGCTGCAGAGGCTTCACAACGATCTGATGCAGTGAAAAAGCATCAGGAGCTGCTTTGCCTCAGTCTCTGGCTTTGTCCTCAGCTCACCCTTTCCTGCCCCCGAGCGCTGGGGCTGGGAGAGTGGCCCAGCTCCCACTTGTGCTCCCCTGTCTGCCTCGGGATGGGGCTGTAATTAGGAATTACTCAGCACAGAGCAGAGATGCACGCAGCAACAAGCACCCGGACTTGCTCTGGACTTGCTGCTGCTCTCACCCTCTCCAGCCTTCTTTCATCACTCTTTCACCCTGTTCCCTGTGCAGGCTGTCACTCGGAGTGGAAGATATCCCTGCAGGCCAATGGATTCCCAGACACAGACCTGGGAATGGAACCCGCGGATGGAAACGCAGGTCGCTGTTGAAGGAGCTAATGGAAAACGATCAAACAACAGCTCTGCTGCTTTCTGGCTGCTTTAGAGGTTCACAGGGAGGATATCACAGCACCAGGTCCACGTCGCCGTGATGATGGATTGCGAGTCCCCAGCAGAGCACAAAGCTCCCCCTGTAAGGGCGGCTGTGGAAGGACACAACACCCGGCGCTGCCATCGGCCATCGCACCAACACCGGCACCCAGCAGAGCCCTGGCTGCACTCTCGAGGCACATCAAGGCACTCGAGGCCTCAGAGAAACCCTCACCGTCACTGCACAAAGCCCCTCCTCACTCTCCTGTCACACACAGAGCCGCCGGTGACGCGCACACAGCGGAGCCTTGTGCCCTGGCAGCTGCCTGCTGAGGGGACACGGCTGTGGGGACGTGTGTGCCCGCTGGGCACTGCATGGGAAACACCACACAGACCCTAAAAATCACACCAAGAGAATGTCTGGGACTCTAAAAGTACACCAAGAGAACTTCTCTTACCTGTCAAAGAGAAGCTCAAGCAGCAAAGGAAAAATTAACCAATTAACCAAGTTAACCAAACCCGTAGTGATACCAGCTTAGGATGAGCTGCGAGATGGAAAAAGCAAAACCCCCTCAGCTGTGCAGCCTCAGAGGTACCTCACACCAAGGAGGAAGACACGCATGCACAGAGCTACCTGTCCATGGAGCTGTGAGAAGCAGAATCAGGATCAGGATGAGATGAATTCTGCGTTAGGGAAGGGAAGGTTGGATCTAGCACAAAGCTGGATCTCAGGAGCTTCCCTTGGAGAGTTACTTTGAGCCAACACAGTTGGATGGAGACAGCAAACACGATCTGAGCTTGAGACAAACATCTGATCTATAAATAACAAAGCAGCGACTCGCCCCTTTCCGAAGGTCTGGCACATCTCACAGCTATTCTGATATCACTTTATAACCGCCTGCTTGGGGCATTTATTCATTAGCATTATCTCACGATGAGATAATGCATTCCTTGATGTCTACATTACGCCCAAGCATCCCAACTCTTTAGTGAACTTCACATATTCTCTGTTATTTCCTAAATCTCCACAAACTTTTCCTGCGGTGGAGGGAGCTGAGCACACACAGAGAGGGAAGGGGGGGTGTGGATGGCAGACCTCACACCTGGCTCCGTGTCCCCATCTCCCACCCCACATAAGCCACGTGTGATGGGAGCACCAAGGACTCCATCCCCTCCACCTGCTCCATGGGACGTCTGGCCAAGCTTCCCATGCTGCAGCAGGCTGGGAATTGGCTTCCAAAAGGCACTGAGGCTGAATGTTCCAGTGCAGGGAAGTGATCCCTGACGCGGCTCCTCTGCCTGCATCCCCCAGCCGTGCCCAGCTCCCGGCTCCAGCTGCTGCTGCCAGAGGATTCCCCTTGCACAAAATCCAACCCCGAGTAACACCGAGCCCTGTCCTGTGTGAGAATGTGCTGAGCAACACTCACACAGCCCCGACAAAGCCACAGCCTCACAGAGACAGAAAGGCACAACTTTTTCACGATAAAACCCTATCAAATTTCACATTTTGCCCTGGACTGGGGCAAGATCCTTTGGAGCTGAGGTAAAAACGAATGTGCATATCCTGGCAAAATGCATGCATTTGGCTTTTTAAGGAATGTGGCACAGGAGCTATCTTTAACCCAGCTGGACAGCAACAGATGTGAAGAAACTCCTGCTTCTCTCCCCCTCTGCCAGAACTAACTTTTCAGAGTAAGAAATGCACTGAAAAATAACAATAATAATAAAAATAACAATATAGTAAAAATAAACATAATAATACAAAGCACAGACAGACACACAGCCAGGTCACCAGCCTGTCACTTGGGTGGCCGCCAGCCTGGGACCTCCACCCAGCAGCGCAGGGATCTGGGGACAAACCCCTCGAGGCAGAGCCCGGCAGGGAGCCCCAGCCCGGCTACACAGAATCCAACAAGAGTTTGGGTCGGAAGGGACCTTCCTGCCTGGTCCCCCACGTACCTGGCCGCAGGTCGGGGTACCCCGCTCGCCCCAGGTAGCAGGGGTAGCAGCTCCTCCACAGGTAGCGGTAGTGCTCTCCGGAGGAGCCCGGGATGCCGCCCAGGCAGCCCAGGCACCAGAGCAGCGCCCAGGGCCGGCCCATGACCGCGGCACGGAGCGGGGACGGAGCCGGGACAGAGCAGCGATGGGTTAGGACAGAGCGGGGATGGAGCGGGACAGGGATGGAACGGGACAGGGATGGAGCGGGGATGGAACGCAGACAGAACGCGGACGAAGCGAGACAGAGCGGGGATGGAGCGGGGACGGGGCAGGGATGGAGAGGGGACAGAACGCGGACGGAGGGAGACAGAGCGGGGATAGAGCGGGGATGGAGCGGGGACGGGGCAGGGATGGAGAGGGGACAGAGCGGGACGGAGAGGGACGGAGAGGGACGGAGCGGGACG